>CALNHX010006517.1:0-87815 GCA_940337035.1 Agriotes lineatus | reverse complement strand
CAAGAACACTTCGGCAAATTTGAACTTTTTACTGTTTGTGAACTAGACTAACGTTTCGCAAGGCATTGCAACTTGCATAACCAGAGTCAAAGTTACTCTGTTGCTGATTAGTGATTACTATTGGTCTGTTTAGATTACTGATAGCCTTGAATTATTACTATTTCGAGCGATTCTGAGGTTATGTTGATTTTTTTAGTATTGCTTATGTTGCATTATTTCATTAGTTATAAAGAGAACGCCTTACATTTATATTAACAACTACTGCGAGCTACTAAAGAATTACATTTGGTCACTGTTTAATTTTATGTTTGTGGAGTAACAAATGACCTGCATCTCAAAATTCATGGCAATAGTTGATTTCAAGGTTTTTGGGGCACCTGTTATAATGATTGATGTGGCCCAGTACGTCTGAAACAAATGTGAATTTTATTAAATTTTCATACCAATATTTTTGACGATCGAGTGGCCTACCAGACAAGCACATCATGCTTCTCAGTGGCTGGGAAGTCACCTTAAGCCGTTGGTCCCGCAGCATTGCTGCTTGCCACCATAACTACCCCAAACAGCGTTAATGACAGTTCTCTTATAGTGGATTAAGTTAGACTAGCCACCTGCACGCATATGTTTACCGACAGTGCCGAAGCTAAGTCCCTTTGTCCCCTTCCACCCAATAGAATGTGAATGAGGGACCATAAAACGATTTGAATAATGCAATATAAAATAGATTAGACGAGGAAACGAGATGTATTATTTAAAACAGCTATATTTGTGAGTATGTACTACCAATAGTATATTCTGATATTCTGTTACCACGTGTGAAATAGGGATAATGTCTCACATGTGTGAAATTGGCTTTTAACACGTATTACATCTATACTTTTCCGCGGCCTAGCTTTTTCAATAAATTTTACAACTGTAACGTTTTCAATGTCGGCGCTGCCATTCCTATCCATTTCAAGCATAAGTGACACGCATGCGACGTTTGAGAAATTCCCACGGTTATTATCAATTTATTCTCAACTTTGTAGTGCGAATTTCTATAGCTGTAGCTATAATAGCAGAAGAAGATACTGGTGATAAACAAAAGCAGGTGGAGCCAGTGGTGCATTAACCATGTTGCCGCCAGAAGCCCCTTAAAAAGTTGCGCCTATATTTTACTTGTATTAGAAAAAGCCAGAAACTATTTGCTGTGTTCATTTTAAATACAAACGGCTTGGATAGCTTAGCAGTAAGTAATTTGCTACGTATCAGTTCTTGTTCATAAGACCGTGTTTGCTGAAGCAGTCGCCTTTTCTGCGTGTACAAAACGCTACGCGAATTACGACACCCAAAAGGTGTATTTGCGACGTTTCAATTATTTCGTGAAGTCAGACAACTAAGCGTCCAAGACTTCTCCGCCAAATCCCTGTACGTTATTTCTGTTTTATGTGTTTTAAAGTCAATAGATAGTGTAAACAAATTGGATTTTCTTGTACATTGTTTGAAGTCAGTTTCAGCCCGAGAACACTACAGGTGCGGACCAGATTCCTGTTTTGGCAAATATTGACACTTTTTATCTAGAAACTGGAGTATTTTACGGTTTCATGTTCGCTGAGCTAGCAAGGTAAACATAAAGGGCAAACAATGGTTCAAATATTAAGGCGTACAAGACGTCTTACTCAAATTTAAAGTATCTACCCTATGCCCTGTTAAGGTTGCAATTTCCAGTAGGTGTATGCCTGGGAATTAATACTTTATGGGAAAGATGACACAATGTTCTGTCTTATGTATTCCACTTCGTGCCCCCTGAAATTCTGCGCCAGAAACTCAAGCTTCTCGGATAATACGTCACTGGGTGGAGACTAGGGGTGGGCGATATTAAAATTTACATATCGATATTCGATATCAGAATTATATAGATATTTATCGATAAATATCTTAAAAATACCGATATATCGATAAATATCAATATGTCGATATCTGATATTTCCGTATATCGATATATCGCCCAGCCCTACTGCTGAGTGCTGACTATCAAATTATGTAGAATTCCCCGATGTGAAAAAATGTAGCATAAACAAAAAAACGCCCGAAAAGGATTTATCTAAGCAAATTAAATCTGCAGACTTGCACAATATTCTTAAATTTAGGGACTTTACAAGAAGTTCTTATTTAAAAGTTTGCAAAATGCAATACGTGTTAAATTCGGAGTATGGACTTAAGGAGTACGTATATACTTTATATTGTTATCAATGTTATTATATTGTATAGCATTATTTTAAGAAAATAAATTGTACTTATTAAAAGATGTGTTAAAAAATGTGAATAATTAAAGTATATATCTATCTTGTAATTATATGTGTTACAAAAGTAAAGCATTAACAAATATTAGGTATTTATTTTACTGTAACATGAGATGTGTATGTATGTACAACTGTACACCACAATCAATGCGTAATTATAACTTTAGTTTCTGAATAGCCAAATTCAGTTTAGATGAATAGTGGCAACACAAAAAATTAGGTTCGAAATGGTTATACAGCACTCGAATGTTTTAAAGATTACCTAATAGTTAACAGAAATGTCGTTTTTAGTGCACCCATATTCATATCGATTTTTGAAACGACAATTTATGAATGTAAAATCTTGTTCTGCGTGGTTACAATAGGTCACTATGTAAAATAACATAGTAGATCATTTTATATCATGAATTATTATTATTAGGATTATTATAACAAATTGAATTTATGGCACTTCAAATTAAGCGAATGTTGTACATGCGCATATACAAGGTACCTATACGGTATACATACAAAAAGTTATCGTAAACCAATCTGAACGTTTACATGGTGACCAGTTTCTGACAACAGTTGGATTAGGCAAGAGGAAACTACCAATTTGACAGCTATTCCATAAATCTCGATATATAAGTATTTATCGATAATATGGGGATATCGATAATTATGGCGATATCAATAATTATGGGGATAGCGATAAATAACGATATTCGATAAATATCGATATCGGATATTTCCATATTCGATACATATGGATATCCGATATTTCGATATTATCGATATTCGGTAAATATCGATATATTGCCCAGCCCTAGTGGAGACTACCACAAACGAATCCTATTGAGATCGATAACCACAAAGGAAGAAAGAAATTACTACATAAACATTGGCTGCGACATCGAAAATGCCGTATTACATTTTCTTTAAGAACGTTTTTTCTTCAATAAACTGCTCAAGTACAGGTCTAAAGAGTAGCTTCAGCACTGCGAGTATTATAGTGCACCCAGAATGTGTAGTTCAAAACGTGACCACCGAACTTCTGTAGATGGCGCCAAGTGGACAAGCCGCCACTGTGCTACAATGCTTGGACATTTTGCAAAGTGGAAAATCGCCACCTTTCGCCAAAACCAAATAGCGCATGAAGGTGCTCGGGACCTTAGCAACAACTTTGCCCCCTTTCAAAATTTCGATATCTGTAGCCGTTCGAAAGTTACAGGCGATCCAGACAGACAGACGGACGGACGGACAAAACGTTCGCATAAGTACGCTGAAGCTACTAACAAGCATGGTATGAGATGTTCTACTTCCGTGGTAACGGTAAACCTTGAATTGTAGCAGTTAAAAAATATCAATATGTTGACAAGAACTTATCCTACATGATAGATATGCTAATGCCTAACTTGATCGCTAATAGTGTACTACGTATTACGTCTACAGTGGAGAAGCTCGTACAATTCGCGTACAAATATGACTAGTAGGTATGTATGTACTCCGGATATCCCGCTGTTCATTCGTTACGTATGTACTTTTTATCGGCATTTGCAAACTAACAACCTCAAACTTCCTGATTTTTCGTAATATGGAATAACCAGGATGTCCTATCTCCTCTTTGTTATCAAGAATTTAGGTGCGCTTTGGGGAATATTTGCATTTGTGTAGCCTACGAAACTACCATAAAAACCTACCAGGTACATTTCGAGTAAAAAATATTCAAGATGATTGACTAGCATCATATTTTATTATTATCTTGCCTATTTTGACATGGTCATATTATATATAAATACAACTTAAATACAATTTACCTTACTTTTGTACACAAACTTTAACTACTATTATTTAATTGCCGAAATGCATGAACATTTATTAGTCAAGTGGTATGTATATTTATAATCATTACAACAGTGAAACTGCATAAATGCCCTGCAGTATGAGTTAATGGGTTACTATTTGTCTGACCACACGTGTGCGTGTCTAAGAATAAACGTTGATGCAAAACGCCAGACAAACAAATCCGTTTAAAGATTGCAGCATGAAGCTATTCCAGAATTGTTGTAGATGTCGTAGATACCTTACATCAATATAATCTACCTATACCAAGGAATTAATATGGACTGTCGATTTGGCTTTTAATTTAGCCCAGGGGTAATAATTTATAAAAGTTTCTTTTCTACAAGAATGTAGTAGCAATATATTCTTAACTTTAGCATTTAAATCGATAGAGGAAATTGCTAAATAATTGTTACACAGATTTGTTCGAAACGTTTATCTACTTACCCCTATGCAATAGAAAACAAATGCAGAACTTGTAGACTATTTTGTACTTTTGATATCGATTATTTCGAAAACGATTCGATTTATGGAACTTTAATTCTATTATTTGTGTATTTTTAATTTTTTCATAAATCTACGTAAAAACGATTAAATACCACATAATGATAATGTCTCGTAGTATACGATGCAGTACATGATTTTACGCAAATCAACTGCTGCTTATTAAATGATTATTGATCTGACCAAAAACAATAACATCCAATGTTTCTTTTCCAAAGTTTTTGTTCAAGAAACGGAGGACCCTAGATATTACATAACACACAGGAAAACAATTTTGTTAGAAAATAAAACATATATTAATATGTACCTACACGTATAGTACTTATTATTACCAATTTCTAAGAAAGATTGACCATGTATATATGCTCCTAAAGTATGAATATCAATTTTATTATCTCTGCCTTTTAATTAAATTATTACACTGTATACACTAGGGATGTTCCGAATATACAAAAATTCGTATTCGCGAATACGAATACCGAATACAAATACTCTTATGAATATTCGCGAATACGAATACGAATACATGGCCTTGAGTGAAAAATATCAACATCAACATCGTTTTTGTACGCGCTGCAAATTTTAGAAATAGTGTGGAGAATAGTTTTGTTTTTTATTTAATGTTATAGAATGATTAATATATTAAAAAATGTTTTAATTAATGTATGAATACCTGTTTTATATTTTTATTAAAATTCTTATCTATATTTCTATAATTTTAATGTCAAATACTCGTATAATATTCGTGTTAATTTTGGCGAATACGATTACGAATACAAATATTGAAAATATAGCGAATACTCGCGAATACGAATACGAGTATTCGGAACATCCCTAGTATACACATAGTATTTTTAGCTGTTAGCAGCAAAACCGAAATAAAAAAAATAATTTCCTTCTAGTGCCACTAAATTAGACACGATTGCCTTGAAATTAAGACAGGTTACGTAAGATACATTTGAAATTATCGATTTATCCTTACTATTGCTTCTTAGATTCGCTATAGACTGTCGAATTTTAGGTAAGAATTCAGCTGTTTTAAGATTATTATTTGAGTTTCACGCAGATGACTTGTAGAAATATAATAATTTTATTAGTATACATAGTAACTTACAGCTACATAAATATGTCCTGTGTTAAAAACTCATTTAGGGTAGACCTTAGAAAGAAAGATAGAAAATCTAGTCATGTCTTAACGTAAGTCTGTAGGTGAATGTCAGATTGCATTTTGTTTAAGAAAATATCTGTCACTGACAGGCAAAAGCTTACGGTGCATTAAGTTTACTTGTATCAAGCAAAAAAAAAATAAGACGGCATTTACACAACAACAACTAGTGTATTAAACATAACAGTCAATAAAGATTGTTTTTATTTAGTGTTTTGTATATTTTTAGGAAAATAGTTCAAGATCAAGATATAATTTAGTTCTCTCTGACTTTGCTAGTTCATTTGCTTCAATGCGTATCTATCAAGTTATGGCAAACTTCAATTTGATCATGGCATGCTGCGAATGAGTTTTTTTTAAACAGAATATAATCTACTTATAAAAATATTTTTTTCTACTCCTGTAACTAAAATGCCATTTAACATACTAACATACACGTCGCTAAGTGACCTCTTAATCATGCCTTCATAACCTATGACTAAAGAGCCTCTTAGTCATGAGCTGAAGTTGGCAACAATGTTTTAGTCATGGGGTGAAGTTAGGTTCAAATAGTATTTGCTTTATTAGCCACAGCCAAAACTAAAATCAAGTTAGTTTTCAACCGTCACTTTGACGTTTGTCAAGTATAATTTAACCTATTATAATAAATGTCAAAATTTTAATGAAATAATATGATGTTATATTCTCTAAATTTGTGGTCGTAGAAAAAGTATAGTATGAAACTCGTTTTATAAACTTATTAGTCACTCTTTTATTAAACACTCGCTCCGCTGCGCTTCGCTCGTGATTAATAAAACTCGTGACTAAAATGACGTTTATAAAACTTGATACATAATATACTATTAAAACTCACTGGAATTCTAACGAAGTTCATATTCTGTTGCTTCATACTTGATCTGATTATCGAAATAACTTCTTCTAATAGTTTGAGGACTTCTAGAATTTACGATTAGGTAAAGACACGTGTAAATAGTAGGAAAACTTCCTGTCGAGGACTGTGTGTTTAGATTATCTGTTAAACTTCGACTACCAAACACGGTTAGAAAGAACCCAGAATGCCTGCCTTGTCTAAATAAATCAACGGGAATAAACTGTCTGTTTAATGCCTTTGGTATATTTGATATGCTCTTATTGTAACTACTGTAAAAATTGCATTTATAGCAATACGCCACTAAATAGAAACTAAAAAATCCGTCTTTATTATTGGATGATCGTAACGGTCTCGCTGGAGGGTGACGTCATTTCCCGAAAAACGTTGAATTTTAAATAACAATTTACAATATTTTCACTATTAAAACAATCGACGGATATGTGTTGACAAATCATACAGGAAACAACGACTGAATCACCGCATAGTTTCATTTCCACGTATACATACTGCAGCGTGCCAAATAATATACATACGAGTATAATACCTATAACGACAGCCAAGGGCTAAAAGAATTCTTTCGTTATATCCGTACGTCGCTATAAATAAACACGCTATAGATAAAGAAAATTGCGTTTTTTCCCAATTAGACGAAAAATGATGCTTTTTCGACGTGTTTTCAGGCCGTAAAATATAAAATTTCGGTAAGTTATCGTCGTTGCTAGTCAACAAGGAATAGCAATCTACTCTTTTAGCAGTCGGCCGACAAAAAACATAATATAGTCAAAATTATACCCATTCGGAGTCACGTGACTTTTGTCTGTCTCTGTTCATCTTTAGTAAAATAGATGAAATGGAAGAAATTTGAAAAAAAGGCATGTCGATTCATAAAATTAATTTTAAAAATTTGACGTTTCTAATCTGTCAGATTATATTTTTCGTGTAAGTTATTGAGATAAGGGTAATAAAACCTAAAATTGTTGAGCCGAAAACTGGAAATTAAAAGAAACCATCGGACATGCGGTATAACGAGCAGTCACAACAATTAATTTGAATATTATGCGTTGTTTTTTATGAAGAGTACAATATTAATAAAAGTAAATCAACAGTTTCACCCTCCAACGCTGTTCGCCGTTCTTCTCTTGCGTTAAATATCTCGGAGAGCACAATTTACCGAAAATATGAGCCAGAAAGTGAAGAATGCAAAAACGGAAGTCGACGAAGCAGTCAAGACACTGTATATAAAATGTATGTAGCTAAAGAATTTGTAACCATAAAAAATCTAAAAAATGCTTGTTTGAAGAATCTGGAGATTTTTCACATTCAGTTTCTTCCCTAAATAGATTGTGCAAGGAAATAGGCTTCAAATGGCAATGTTCTATAACAGAATATGCATGCACAGAAATTGACTTAAAATTTGCTATACGCAGCAGGTTTTTAATGTAGCAGCTGACATATCTTTATTATATTTACATTTTACGACATGTTATGTTTTCTTTAACCTGTAAATTCAGTTTGATTTCATATAAGAGAATAAACCCGTAGCAACCTTGTTTTAGAAATTGGCATATGTCAGGATAACCTACAAAACGGAATGTCATTTATTTCCCTAAAATTGCATTTTTAAGAATCGACATACGTAAAATTACTAGATTATCACGTGACTCCGAATGGGTATAAATTTGACTATATAACGTAATAATAAATTTAGTAACTTTTGCGTTTGCTTTATTGTATTATACAGTGTGTCCAAGATAAGGAAGACCAGTATGGGGATCTCGGTAATTGTCGGAGATACAAATTTGGTTAAATGGGAAGAAAGTTGCGCAATTAAAGGACTAACAAAATGACGCCTAGAAATCCTTGATATGATTTTTCGTTTTTGAATTATCTCAAAAAAACCGAATTTTTGGATTTTCTATTTCATTTTTACTTCCGTTAATATTAACGTTAGAACGAAACTGATTAAACTTCTTTATAGCAACTTTTAGTGGACTTAATGATTACGTTATCAAATTTTTTATCCGACGTTTCGTCTTCGAGAAACCATCATCAACTTATTTTTTAAAATACGGTCCTGGTTGTTTGATGCCAAATTTGTGAAGCCCTTTTTATTCTGAATTCAACAATGTACCACATATTATGGTTTAATTACGCTTCGAGCTTTTTTTTTATCATCATCAGAAAATTTTTAAGATACGGTCCTGCATTTTTGATAATTTTGTATAAATAAGTTCATACAGTAAGTTAGGCGTTTTTAGGTGCCGTTAAAATATTGAAATGCACATCATAATGTCATAATTCTGATACATTAATTTAACAGCCAAACAATAACGATTAACGATAAACAACAACTAAATGAACAAAAGATAAACAGAAAGAATAACAAAACGAACACCGAAGCAATTTAATAGGTATTAAATTTACAGAAGGTATTCAAAAAGGTTGCCATCATTCTCTAAGCATAAATAGCATCTTCTAACTGTAGAATCTAAAACATTATTCAGCAATACTGGCGTTATACTTTGAACGGCTTCAAGAACCAATCTTCTAAGTTCTTCTTCTGTTTCAAAGTTTGAATACCTATTAAATTGTTTCGATGCTCGTTTTGTTATTCTTTCTGTCTATCTTTTGTTCATTTATTTGTTGTTTATTGTTAATAGTTATTGGTTGGTTATTAAATTAATGTATCAGAATTATGAAATTATGATGTGCATTTCAATATTTTAACGGCATCTAAAAACGCCTAACTTACTGTATGAACTTATTTTTACAAAATTATGAGAAATGCAGGTCCGTATCTTAAAAATCTTCTGATGATGATAAAAAAAAACGAAACGTAATTAAACTATAACTAGCAGTCCAGCGAGACAAATGACTCATTTAATAAAACAAAAAAGACCGTTTTGCAAATAGAACGCGTATTCACCACACGTACGTATATTACGTCATTGTTGGTAGCAAACTACCAGTCGCATTCGCCTTGATAAAATTTGCCTAGAATCTAACCTAAAAAGTTAGGATTATAATTAAGATAATAATTAGTGTTAGAGACTGAAATTCGGTTCCTGAGCTGACATGACCATTCCAAACATATAACTTTAATAACTTTTTTCTCTATCTCTTACGGTTTGGCTGCTGAAACAGCGTCCCAGACAGACAAAACAGCGTCCCGGACAGACACGTCTATTAGATAAAGGATGTGTGGTACATTGTTGAATTCAGAATAAAAAGGGCTCCACAAATTTGGCATAAAAACCAGGACCGTATTTAAAAAAATTAAGTTGATGATGGTTTCTCGAAGACGAAACGTCAGATAAAAAATTTGATAACGTAATCATTAAGTCCACTAAAAGTTGCTACAAAGAAGTTTAATTAGTTTCGTTCTAACTTTAATATTAACGCCAGAAAAAATTAAATAGAAAATCCAAAAATTCTGTTTTTTGAGATAATTCAAAAACGAAAAATCATATCAAGGATTTCTAGGCGTCATTGTGTTAGTCCTTTAATTGCGCAACTTTCTTCCCATTTAACCAAATTTGTATCTCTTACAATTACCGAGATTCCCATACTGGCCCTCCTTATCTTGAACACACTGTATACAATACGATTTTTTTTCGAAAAAAAATTGCATTTTTTTAATACTAATAAAACAAGTATAAAAAAAAAAATAACTATTATTGATAGAAACAATTGAGTATCACATACGGGCTATTACAGTGTTTTCCGATTGCTTTTCACCATGTATCAGTTGTGTTTCACTTTATTTCATGCTTTTCCCTCTTGTCAACACTTGTCATTACTGACAAATGGGAATTACATTTGACAAATAGTGAAACACAATTGATACACGGTGAAAAGCAATCGGAAAACCCTGTAAATTTTAACAAAAAAAATACAGTTAATTTTGTACCTAATTGGTTGCATTCCAAAAATGTGGCTTCACATATCTAATACCAAATATGTATGTATACTGTCATCACATCAAATCCCTTGGATATAGAAACATTATTAGACTCTCCGACCTAAACGCCAAATAATTGCAGTTTTGTCTTTGGCGGTAAAAGCTTTCCGCTTTGACAAGGCGGTTGATTATTGATTATTGAACAATACAAAATAGGCCAATCTAGCCCATTATGAGCAGTATAAGAAACACGCTGAAATACGCGCTAGTGCCGTAATGTTTACAATACCGGGTCAAAATCTTAATACCGGTATTCAAAATTTTTAATACCAGTATATCGGTATTAACACCGTCTAGTAGCTCATCAAGCTACCCTTGCATCTTTCTGACTGCAGTACTTGGCATTCTCGACTTGCTATAGAGCATGCACGCGTTGAATAGTACTATTAGAAAATTTACTTATTAGATTTTGACTTAGGTATTACGACATATTTAAAAATTATATCCAAAAAACAAATAAAAATGTATTTTTAATATTAACGTTGACTACAATAGTATATTGTACAACTAGTGTTGAAAATAGCACTTTTCACACGAGTGGAGGAGTTTGATGACCACGAGCCGAAGGCGAGTGTCATAAAGCCCCACAAGAGTGAAAAGTGATTTTCACACGTGTTGCACACTATACTTTTTCTACTACTGCAAGCCGCCGCCTAGATTTCAAATATACGGGCTTAAAAACAGCGTGCGACATCGATGTCGCACGCTGTTTTTGAGCGTGCGACAACGTTGTCGCACGCTGTGTGAAATGTAAGATTTTCAGAGTTAGTTAGGATTGCTTTTTTGGCTATTTTCAGAGCAGTCGTAGAAAAAATGAATTGACTTATCATTTTTTGTTTATAAATACATAAATAAATAGTGTAGATAGAAAATATAACAAATAATGAATTCTATAAATATAACAAAATTAAGTGGTTTTATGTGTAACTAATAAACCAACTTACAGATAAATTAAAATTGTCCATAAAATAGTAATTCTCTTTATTAAAATGTGCTCTCAAAAAGCACCAACAATCGAGGGGTTTACCATTAAGGGAGAACCGATTTTTTTTTCGGATTTGACCGCCCACATCAGAAAAATGCTCTTTCCGACTTCACACTTGTCCGTGCAGTGGTAAGTAATCGCATGCCTTTTTTAAATACGTCCCTTTTGTTCTTGTTTTTTTTTCAAAATACGTAATCTCATCTTTTATATTTTGCTAAAATTCCGTAATTTTTTAACCCTAGGTACAGTTGTACCTAAGTGTTTCCTCCATTGCCGCCTCCAGTTTGCCCTTTAACACGTCACGGACAAACATCGAGGTAGATTCTAAGATAGTTTTATAATTAGATGCCGAGCAGAATTCTTCGTTTCGTTTCTCCGTTTAGTCAAACATGTAATAGTCAAGGGTAATACCACAAGCAGTGGATATATTTTTGACAAATATTTTGTCGTTTCCATATAAATTATTGCGTTTAAATTTCACGATACAAAATCACATCAAAAACGTCACGAGCCGAAGGCGAGTGACATTTAAATGTGATTTTGTTGAGTGAAATTTGCAATAATTCCTATGGAAATGGCAAAATATTTAAAAAAAATATATCCACCTCGAGTGGTATTTGGGATGACTAACAATATTAATACATAACGATTAACTTTATTGAAAAATAATCCAGCAATTAATATAATTATTCATTCTCAAGGGTAATACCACAAAAGGTGAAAATTTTTTGAGAATTTTTTTGTTCACATGCAAATTATTGCGTTTAAATTTCTCGAAACCAAAACTGCGTTAAAAATGAGCAGTTTTTGTTGAGAAAAATTTGCAATAACTTGCATGTTGACGAAAAAAAATCTCTTAAAAATTTTTGTCTTGAGTGGTATTTGGAAAGATTATTCAACAATATGGGTAGATGACTTTTACCGTGTTCGACAGCACACATTTTTAACGTTTTCCACTATTAATTCGATACTGGAGCTTCCAACACGGTTATTGTGAGTTTTTAGAACGACGCTGATTTGCAAACTTTGACTTTGACGTTTTGGTGAAAGGTCAGTCAAAGGCTACTCAATAAATTGAAATCATTGAAACCAATAGGGCTTGCGTAAAAACACTGTGACATTAGGGGCTTTCAATGACAGTCAAAATTGATTGGCCGTTTCTGACAAATTGAACAATTTTCATTGGTTCCTTCATTATAGTGTTGAATAATCAAGGGTAATACCACAAGCAGTGGATATATTTTTGACAAATATTTTGTCATTTCCATGTAAATTATTGCGTTTAAATTTCACGATACAAAATCACATCAAAAATGTCACGAGCCGAAGGCGAGTGACATTTAAATGTGATTTTGTTGAGTGAAATTTGCAATAATTTCTATGGAAATGGCAAAATATTTAGAAAATATATATCCACTTCGAGTGGTATTTGGGACGACTATTTAACAATATTAATACATAATGATTAATTTTATTGAAAAATAAGCCAACAATTAATATAACTATTCATTCTCAATTAAATTCAGCAGAATACTTCCAAAACACAGCATTTTAAAATTTTTAAAACAAGCCACACAGTTTGTTGGGGTTTAGTGTTACGTAACCTAGCGATATCACTAAGGACAGAACATCATTGCTAAGCGATACTTCGCACCAAGGCTATTTATTTTTTGAGTACGTACATTGTTTTGTGAATATTTTGCATGGTGGCCAATATTCAGTGATATACTGCTGTTATTGGTTGAAAAAAGCAAATGTCTGCAATGTGATTGGCTTATATGTTATAGTGTTGAATAGTCAATTAAATTCAGCGGAATACTTCCAAAGTACAGCATTTTAAAATTTTTAAAACAAGCTACACAGTTTGTTGGGGTTTAGTGTTACGTAACCTAGCGATATCACTAAGGACAGAACATCGTTGCTAAGCTATACTTCGCAACAAGGCTATTTATTTTTGAGTACGTACCTTGTTTTGTGAATATTTTGCATGGTGCCCAATATTCAGTGATATACTGCTGTTATTGGTTGAACAAAGCAAATGTCTGCAATGTGATTGGCTTATATGTTATAGTGTTGAATAGTCAATTAAATTCAGCGGAATACTTCCAAAGTACAGCATTTTAAAATTTTTAAAACAAGCTACACAGTTTGTTGGGTTTTAGTGTTACGTAACCTAGCGATATCACTAAGGACAGAACATCGTTGCTAAGCTATACTTCGCAACAAGGCTATTTATTTTTGAGTACCTTGTTTTGTGAATATTTTGCATGGTGCCCAATATTCAGTGATATACTGCTGTTATTGGTTGAACAAAGCAAATGTCTGCAATGTGATTGGCTTATATGTTATATAGTGTTGAATAGTCAAACATATAATAACGGGTGTTCAAAGAGTCTTTACGTCCTGGGCGGTTGTGGAAATGCAAACGTATGAATAATATATTGGTGACACTGTAAGTCTATGTCGAATTCGAGGTTAGCAGGTTAGGTTTTCCGTCAGATTTGACACAGACTGACGCAAAACCTAACCTGCTAACTTCGATTTTGACATAGACTTACAGTGCCACCAACATATTATTCATACGTTTGAATTTCCATAGCCGCCCAGCACAACCTTAGACATAATAAAATAAAATAACATTTTCATGTCATTTTGCGGGCCCCTTTGTAGATACTGAAGTATCTGGCAAATTTGTTCGCCGCTGTAAAATGCCAAATTTTAAAGCATCTACTAATTCTAAAGCTACTATATTTTTGTTGGGAAAGAGCCTCCAGCAAATTTTAAAGATACATCAGCGGTCAAAAAGTTGTCATTTTTATAGGAATATATTAATACCGAAATACCAGTATTTTTAACATCAATACCGGTTTTCAATACCGTGCAAAATTCGTAATTGTAAGCACTCAGTGCCTAAAATATAGTGGGTAAGCAGTTATTGTCCTACTTTGTTGCTTTTTACTTCGTTGCACTAACTACAAGTACCACATGTATAAAGGTTTATTCGAGGTTTATTACAAGATTACATAACCATTTAAGCAAATAAACAAAATATTAGTACCGGTTATAATTACCAGCCGGGAGGAAGTTACATTTTTGATATTAAAAATTGTTCAAAAGTGTTGCTATCCCCACAGTTATATTTTCTATAAGCACAATGTCAGGGAAATAATTTACAATATTTTATCAAGGACTGTCCGTTGCCACCGTAGGTATGTAGAATTTCCGACAACTGTAGATCGACATGAGCATAACAAATACAGATGAATACATCGCCTTACTACCTACCGGAAGTACATGTCAAGAATCATAAGATAACGTAGATCTATAATCCCGAAGATATATAAAAACAGACAGAGCGAGGGCGGGGGGGGGGGGATCATTAAAGGAATTAATCATTTATTACATCTATACACCTGCAACGTCCTTGTCCTAAAATAACTGCAAACTTCCATATTTTATAGCGGTATCTGATGGTCGTAGTCCAGCCTTGTCTATTTTTAAATGGTTGCACGTACAAAAAGTCGTATTTTAAATTGGAGGAGTTGTGTTGTAATATAGTTTTCTAGGCGCCAGCGTTGGTTGGCCTTGCAGAGGAGGTTTATTTCTCCACAATAATCACTATTTTCAGTACTGCAAGCACTTCCAAATGGTTTGTTTTTGGAATTACATATACAGATGGGATTTAATAAGAACATAATTCAAGATAGCGCCATAAAAGTGTGTTAATCAAATAATATTCTGCATCGAATAGCCCCTTTGGAAACGATCCCTAAGCTACATAATACTTCTAGTGCCTTTCCCTAAAACAACTATCAGGTACCAACCATTGCTCAGATTAGCCACCGAATTTTGTATTTTTAATCGCTATACGGTATCTTTTTGAATATGGTAACAGGGGAATACGGATCTTCACCAAAAACTAACCAGAAGGTAACCTGTAGTTTAGAACAATATGATTCATGTCCAAAACATTGGCCAAAACGTGTTGGCAGGACCTGTATATCATTAATGCTTCTTCTACAACTTTTCTATCAGTTAGTTTCCAATTGGCATGGATAATTTCTCTAACTTAGATAATTATTTTACTAGTCTTGGAAGCTGGAGTGCAGGGTGTCTAGCAGATATAGCATTCAAAATTCCCGTATAATTCCCGTATTTTCCCGGTCATTTTATTAGGATTCCCGGATACTTTCTGGTCTTCCGGTCCGACTTTTTCGGATAAACATTTAAAAAAAAAAAAAAAAAAAAAAAAAAACAACAACGACCTGTCTTCGCGCGTCCCGTACATTTTTGCAATTATTCCGGATAATCCGAAAATTTTTACGGAAATTTCGCTTATTATTCCCGTAAAATGGCAAAAATTACTGCAAATTCCCTTTGATAAAAAAATTCCCGGTTGCCTAAGAAATTCCCGCATATTTCCCGCATTTTCAAGGGCACTTTCAAATTCCCGTATAATTCCCGGTTTTCCAGGAATTCCCGGTCGCTAGACACCCTGTGGAGCCCTATGCGATTTTTCATCATTAAGTTTTAACATTCATGGGAAATGTCAGTTTAAAAAAGTAATAAGATATTTAAAAGTATCAGACATTTTTAAAATAGGCTACCCACCTAATTTCATACCTTTCCGTTTTTTTAAGTATCTAAAATGATCCTTAAAGTAAGGAAGTAGAAATTTAAACGGCAATTTGGCATTTTATAGACTTGGCAACATTCATTGGTCATGTCCTTCTTGCTTTAAATAACATTTCATATGTAAAAGAGAGATTACCAACCACCTTTTCGTAACGACAGTCAACGTCACGTCCGCCTTAATCACCATTGTTATTTGATATCATCAGATTCGATTCGTCTTCTTCCCAGCCGTTTTTCTTACATTTCGCCCCTACAGCTTGGAGCTCCTTAACGGAGTCGCCAATTATTGTTGGACAATATAACGCATGTTAGAAGTTACGATTACGTACTATATTAACTTTTTTATTACAAGTCGAGCACGTTTAATCAATACCAGCTCAAAAACAAGGCATCATCCCTTCCGCATGACGCCAGCACAAGTAGGTCGAATCGGCCAATGATTGAATTTACTCCGCCTCGAGATGAATTCAATCATTGGTCAATTCGACCTACTAGTGCGACGTTACACCGGAGCGCCGAGGCCTTGTTTTTAAGCCGGTATTGGTTTAATACGTATGGCAATCACATTCATTTCCCAGGCATCTATACTAGAGTACCTAGATGAAATTTTTTACATACAAGCTTTTATCTACGACCATTACTAAAAGTAGGCCCTTTAGAGCTAGCTTGTTTCACTAAAAGTGACGTTTTATAGTTTACCGTGGTTAAAGGAATCAGCTGTTCACTTTTAGCACATGTGCTAAAAGTGAAGTGAGGTTATAGAACTACAATTTCGAACTGGAAGTGAAGTTGTAAAGTTATTCTAGTTGCTTCTTGCGTTACAGGTAAAGTGTTTTTGAAATAATTAAAGCGTTATGTAATGAATACAGTCAGATGTGGAGTATTAATAATTACATTTCGTAACTGACCTTGACAGTACTGGCTTCGCAAACAGTCGCCTGCGCGCATGGCCTACTGTTTATTATGACATAAATTATAAGTGTCGTAGATGCAAACCTTTGTTAAATCGATATTTATGGATTAATAAGAGTAAAATTAAGGTCGTAGATAAAATATTGTATGCAACGCGTGCTAAAAGTCGTTTATGCACGAGACATGATATGAAACTCAGCCTTCGGCTTCGTTTCATAATTTTCATGTCTCGTGCATAAACGTCGACTTTTAGCACTTGTTGCATAAATAGCTATTATAAATTGCTGCTGTATTCTATCCCACCTTTGCTGAGCTTTAAGTTCGAATTCTCCCCTTTTCGTATTACTTTGCTGTATCTTTTGTCTAATTTCCTGCCTTACCTCATCGCCTGTTTGTTTTGTTCCAACTTATTATTTATATTACTTATCTTTTGTATGTATTGTTAAAAATCGATTATCTATACTCTCCAACCTATTATTTATATTCTGATTGATCTCCTGTTTGTTTTATTCTAACTTATTATTTATATTCTGGTGCATTTCCTTCACCATTCCCTAACCTATCCTCTTCTTCTGTCATATTTTGGTTTTCTAAATGTACTCTTCCCAGCTTTTCTGTTTCTACCTGCATTTATCTATTTTTCTACACTACTTGATTTTCCTCTACTTTATTTTCCATTTTATTCTGGCCCTTTGACCTCAACTGATATTCACCATTAATTTTTTTTAACAAATACCCCTCTGACCAATTGCGTCACTTTGGATGGGCGCCAAGTATCTGTCGCGTTATCCCCGCTATCTATTTATTTTTACTAATTGTATTTAAAAAAATACTTTGGTTTTGTAATCTGTAATTGCACCGTACCTAATAAAAAAATCCACTCTTCCAAATGGTACTATAGAAACCAGAGGCTACACTTGCCTTATCTGTGATTAAGAGCTGATACCTTAAAAGTACCGATGCTTTAATGCTTGGGATACCACAGGCAGATCTTGTTTTATTTATGAAAATTCTTATTATACTAAACTAGTATGTGACTCAACGATTAAAACGAATTCTTTCACAGGGTTCAATAAAAATTAAATAAAACAAAAGCTAAAATCAATAATCTTAGGCGAGAAATACTTAATAAAACGCAGCTAATGCCTTGCAGCTCGAAAAATTCACAATTCACTCCTGCCGTGGTGCGACCTTGACTCAAATTCCGTTCGAATTTCTTGGAGGGTTGCCGAGAAAACAACCCGCAGGTAGCTACTCGCTGGCCACCAATGCCATGGCGAAGATCTCTAGCTCTCAGCTTGTTGCATCCACATGGGTAGCCCACTGAAGCATTTCAGTTCGCCCCAGTGACCTAATTTCGCTGCATTTGACCCAATTATGGCTACTTGATGTAATACGTCATTATTTTTAATTTCTGGATGTCGCAGGCTTCCTATTGTTGTATGTGTCCAGCTATGCTTCTGACTAGGCTAGGATTGCTGCCCGGCCTCTAACAATCTTGGATTTCGCCTGCCTTCACTCGAAATTATGGTGCAGCACTTTGACTATTTACTTCAAATTTGAATTTTTAAGTTTAACCTGCATGCAGTTGATGCAGTGCAGCATTACTGATCGAATGTTTTAAACGGATTTATAATGAAATACTTGAAAGAAGCGAAACTAAAAACGTTTCTTGGAGTTTTCCTAATTTTAGTGTATTATACGCATACTTTTTGCTGTCCGCTATATCACATTTGATAAAAATATACCCCGCTACTCGCTCAGTTCAAATTCTTATGAGAGACAGAGACAACTGGTGACATATTACCTGTTCACTAAACTAATGCAACTGTCATACAGCCCTAAAATTGATACCACTTACAAATGTCTTGTTTTTGACAACTTTCGGTTTTTAATTTGGCAACACAGTGGTGGGTAAAAGTATGGAAACACTTATATTGTTCATATAATCTTAAAGCGATTCCTATGAAATTTAGTATATAATTATATATACTGTATATATATTCGTTATTCTAAGTAAAATGGAAGTACTATTGCAATACGACTTCCCGTTTAACCGGAAGTTACATATAACTTAACATTTTTAAATAAAACACCCTATATATATTTACGTTTATTGAGCTTTCTATCAAAATATTAAAAAATACATTTTAACTGCTCTGCATTAGAAACGTAAATCGTGAGAATAACAACGAAATTAATGAGTTAGAGCCATTTTGAGCGTAAACTAATTGCACAAACTTTAAATTCCAGTACTTGACAGATACATTTCTTTATGATTTTTTTTTGCAAGGCTATACGACGCAAAAATGCCCAATAAACGTAAAAAACTAGATATTTTTGAATTTACAATAAAAGTTTCTATCCAAACAATGAAAAATAGACAGAGTGTTCCATTTAAAAAAATATATGTGCAACTTCCGGTTAACCGGGAAGTCATATTACAAGTTGGATACCTCCATTTTACTAAGAATAACGAATGCTATGTATATACTGCATTTGATAAGAATCTCTTCAAGAGTATAGGCGATATAGGTATAGGTGTTTCCATATTTTTGTCTACCACTGTATGTATAAGTGCAAGCAATACCTTTAAATCTGTAGTAATATTAGATCCCCAATTAGTAACAGGGATTAGGGGTGAGCGATATTAAAATTTACATATCGATAAATATCCTAAAAATATCGAGATATCGACGAATATCGAATTGATAAATATTGATATATCGATATCCGATATTTCCTTATATCGATAAAGAAACAACGTCGATATTTATCGATATATCACCCAGCCCTAACAGGGATACATGTCACTGTCAGTACAAGCAAAATTTATCGTAAACAAATACAATATTTTCACTTTTTCAAGTGTTATTAACCTTCGGGTGATATTTAACATGAGACATCATTACTGACCGATCTCACTGCCAACCATACCAAATTTGGTAACGACCTTCTACCTTCATCATTTAATGGTATTTCATTGCTTGATAAGGTTCTAATTACGTTTCGTCTTATGCACAATTACGTCAGATGTTACTACATATTCATCGGTATTCCACGATTCAGAAAAGCCAAACATGACGAAACACTTGCCTAGGTTTCGGTGCTTCACGAAGATATTATTCCTTAATGCTAAAGATGTTATTTCTAAGTAACTCCCAGTGATTTTCTAACTTTAAAACACAAACAATCCACATTTTCTTATATAGAAATAACACTCCTTAACCATAATAATGTGTATGTATATTGTATCTTCTATTTCAGTTTACAAGAGCAAAGTCTAGTTGTCGTAGCAAACCTCCCAACAACTTTCTCAGAATACTATCTCATTTTCCAATTACACGAAAATATTCATCACGCTCTCTTATGGAAATGACTCATTGCGTGGTAAGTTAAATCATCGAGGTGCTTAACACGCAATTGTTTTTACTAATATGGGTGTAAATGTCAGATTTTCGGAACTATCCCATTAAACACGCAACTTTCATTTGCGGTATGTTTAATTTCAGGCTCATTTTAATTACGAAAACATAATCACGTAAGTGAATTTGCACTGGCCACGTATGACTAAAATATTATGTCGGAAAAGGTTGGGCAAGGTCTTTTCAGATCTATTTTTGAATGCCCACGCCACTAGAAATGTTAACAGGTGCAAACAGCAAAAGATAAACCCAAAATATATACCCAAGAAAAATATTATATGACGGTTAATAAACAACATTATACTGGGTGTTCCTGATGCAAACAGCAAAGAGAGCCCGACTGGGTTTTTGTAAATATCCATATGAATGTGTTCTAGAAAAGATGGCACGTCGCCTACTACGCTAGTTAGACGTTGGAAGAACTGACATTATTAGGACACTGCAATAAAGAAGTCAAATCTAATTTTAGATTTTCATTTGTTTTCATATTATTTTAAATACACATCAATGGTGGCTATGGCACCGTTACGAAGAGCTTATTTTCCTCTTTTCATTGATATAAAGTTTGCTGTAAGTACTCATTTTCATAAATAAAATAACCCAGACATGAGATTTTTACTACCTTTTACGATAAAGGAAGTATATTGGATTTACACCAAAAATTCTAAATTGAGTTTTCAACAGATCTTCACGTTTTAGATTCCCCTAATTCCAAAAAACATTTTTTTTTCATTGGTCTGTCTGTGAACAGAATATCTCAAAAACAAAAAGAGGTTTGGCATTGAAACTTCATATATAAGTTTTGTGTACTATGTAGATGCGACACAAGCTTTTGAAGAAAATCGCATAGCCGGAAGTAGGTGTTTACTCTTGTGATTTTTTAGTTTTTTCGATTTTTTCAAAAACGGCTAACGATTTTTTTTAACTTTACATTTTTATTACATTTTTTATGTGTATTGATGTGAGATAGGTAATTTTCCAGTTGAGTATGTACTTCTAAAATGCGTTTCTTTTGTTTTTATCCTATTTTTTTTATTAACTCCTATTTTAAATAAAACACCCGACATATTATTACATTTTTGAATTCAACTTAAAATTCTAGAGAAAATTTGTCTCTTGAACTAACGCTCTATTTTGTACCGTTTTTGTAGAATTTGTAATTTTTGAAAATTTTTGGCAAATGCGTAAAAATTAAAAATGAAATTTTTGACTAATTATAAGATCACTGTAAAAGGAAGTTGTGTGAGTGTATCACACCAGATTTTTCTTATTGTAAGACGTATCTGATTAATTATAAAACAAAGGATAGCTACAATTTGTTCTTATAATTAGATTTTTGTCGTATTATAAAAATTGAATTTATGTGAATCATTTAATTACCTATATTAAAGATTTTGTGTAACTGCAATAATTTGTCCAATATAAATTCTTAACCCAAAACTAAATGGAAACTTTTATGAGAAACTGCTTGTTCTTCCACACAAAATGTTAAAAATGAAATTGAAGCTGACGTCGAAATTATTTCATGGATGTAGATTTTCCACTGGGCAGTGATGGACATTGTATCTCTTAAAATGATTATTATTGGAGAACTCTGCCTGCTGTAATACTTAATATGATAGATTTAACTTAGTTGCTTTCGATTTTTTCATCAAAAACAAATGTATTCTTACTGTTTTGTAAACAAACTAATAAATATTTATAATTATTACAAATTACACAGGTGGACTTACTCCAATTAAAATAATTTCTGTATTTTTAAAATTGAATAGTAAATAAACTTACTAAAGAAAGAAAATGTTTTAACGTTTTTAATCGTGAAAGCTGCAGTGCGCTTACAAAATATATGTAAATGCGAATCAAATCAATTTGCAAAGAAAAAAAGCAGCCGGTGGGATTTGAAACTACGCTCGATCGATCCAATTTATAAAAAAGTGCAAAACATTTGCAAAATTATGCTTAGAAATAACTCTAAAACTGTTTTTACATAATTTTCGTTATCAAATGCACAACGAGCCTACGTAACTGAAATTTTGCTTCTAGAAATGATGGTGTCAGAACATTTTTTCAACGAAATTGCGTGTTTTTATTCAAATATATGTTATTTTTGTCGTCAACACATACGTATTTTGATAAATTGTACAAGAACTTCGTAATAAAAATAAACCACGAGCCTACGTAACTGAAATTTTGTTTATCGAAATGATGGTGGCAGAAGATTTTTTGATTGCTAGTCAGACGCTTTAACAGCTCGCCCAATAACGCGTGCGCCTATCGTACATGCTTATGGCTGCGTTATAGAGGAAGCGGTGACGACACGGTGGATTGCGGACGAACTGCGCCCGATCAGTGTCGATGAAAACGTGACTCACGTCAATAGTATTATAATAAGCAACTTATAAAGAAAAACACAAATCATTTTTTTAAGTTTTGGGCATAATTCGAAAACTAAAACTGCTAGGTCCAACTTGTGTTTTGAATATTGTAAAAAGTGTTCATTTATAAAACCGTTTGGAGTTGGCTATAATTTACGGAACGTATGTCTAGATTTAGTGGATCTACTCTAAGTTGTCGTGCCATTTTCAAATTATGCATTAAGAAAAGACACGGTTTTCAAGTCATGGTCAAACCTAAACGGTTTTATTAATGAACACCCATTATCGCTTGCTGTTTTTGAAATTGCAATGGCGAGCCTCGAACTTGAATAACCGCGTCTAGATAGAAATATCTTACTAGTAGTCATAGTTGATTGTAAACTTGAATAAGGCAGTTTCTGTCTCTCTAAGAAAATATGACAACGGCATTGTTCGAGAATTTGGCATTAACATCAACAAATTATTGTAAACAAATTCAATATATTACAAATATTTTGGCAAATTTAGGCAAACTTGGTGTTTTTGTTGTTTGAGAACACGTACAAACTAACGTTTCGCGAGGCAGCAGCTTGTTATCTGATGATGTAAACGGACACATTTTCCAAGCTATCCTTGGTCAACAGGTATCCATCCTTGCACTCGGACTCAAACTCAAATCCTATGTATGGTTTATTTGAACACCCTGTACAATGACTTAGAGTTAGAGAACGGAACCGTTAAACGTATTTTATACGTGCATACCATGGTTTACCTTCCTGTGGTAACGACATGATAGAATACCATTGCCGTTTTCAGAAATTAACTCATTAAATGATGCATCTGTAGTACAGTTTATCTCAGGAACGTTTTCCTTGACGTCTTGTGTATATGGAGCAATTACGTAAATGATCTAGTTTCTAGAATGTTCTCTTCTACTAACATGGGGAAACTCGGGGGAAACAGATACGACAATTTTAGATCAGGAACAAGATTTCTGGGACAAACTGTTTATCTGATTTGCTTGATAAAGCACCGTGCACACATGCTTGTAACAAACAAGTCAAGGTTACGTTTTTAAATAATTTTGTTTTTGTTTTTATGTGAAAATAAGATTAAAGTTCATGAATTATATGAGCCACTACAGTCAGATTTTTTATGTTCCAAGTCTAGTACACTATAACTAAACCGGTACTCACCATTAGTTTCAAATTTTTCAAAAATGTTGAATTGAAAATAATTGACAACACGTTTTTAGGCAAACAAGCATATTTCTATACCGGGTTATCAACAAACAATTGGTTTGCTAAGTGACAATAGGGTTGCCTAGAGCTCCTTAAGGGTCTCTATGGTTCCCTATGTTCGATTTGAAAAATTTTTGGTAATTCTCATGGTAGATAGGTTGCAAGTTGTAATTGAAAACCGTGGCAAAATTACAAAATAATAGTTAATTTAATTTTTATTGTTATACATTCCTTGTTTGTAAATTTTATTATTTATATTATAACCATAATCGTTTTTTGGTTTGCAATTTGCATAACATGGTAACAAAACTACAGGTAATTGTAATTTAGGAGCATGGCAACGTTTTAAACAATACCAAAATGTAAAAATATTGTCCCTCGATATATTTAGGTGTAGTGATAGAACCAAAAAAAACAGTTCGTTTTTAAATAAAACCTGTTTTTTTAAACGAAGCGGTGTGGTTTTTTAAATACTTTTTTTCAGAATTAAAGTGTAGTGAATAACAAGTAATATTCTTTGGAAAAACAAAAAACATACTTCTAAGTAAAAATAATACATTTCATAGGTAAAGTGAATTATAGAATTTACTAGCAACCCAGTGAGACAAATGTCTCATTTAAAAAAACAAAAAAGACCGTTTTGCAAATAGAACGCGTATTAAATAAAAACTGTACCCAGACCTGGAAGGTGTCAAAAGTGGTACGCCGCATCGGAACATTCTGGAAGCTGTCAAAGTGGTTGCCTAACCGATCGAGGTTTTAAGGTGCAGAGGGTCGCAGCTCCGTTTGGCTGCTGAAATAGCGTACTGACACTTCCGGTTTTCGAGAAATCACGTGATTTCTCGAAAACCGGAAGTGTCACGTGACTGAAATTCGGTTCCGGACCTGACATGACCATTCCAAACATATAACTTTAATAACTTTTTTCTCTATCTCTTACGGTTTGGCTGCTGAAACAGCGTCCGGGACAGACAAAACAGCGTCCCGGACAGACAAGTCTATTAGATAAAGGATAATAACAAAAAAAAACAAATATTTTTAAAGAAAAATAATGCATTACATTTCATAGCCAAAGTGGAGATAGAAATTATAATAACGCAGAAATCACTCGCTAACAGACATGGCTGACTCCTCAATCGACTTGGAGTCAGTATCCATGCAGTTTACCCATATTGCTGTCTGATGACTCTGATGAATCAATTGCTAACGTAACTTGATTCGTCGATCATAGAGTAATACGTAATACGAGTAGCCAGTAGGTATAAAATGTTACTTTTGTTTAGTAAACATTTGCCTAGTCTGTGCTGCAGTCTTCTTAAATTTGAAAGAGCATGTAAAATCAAAATAGTTTAAATTTTGTCGTTTGCTTACGTGCCGACAACCATACCTACCAAAACGTGTCGCCCATTACAAATATGAATAAAAAAAACTGTGTTTGAGGTTTTTAAAGGTTTTTTATTCGATTTAAAAAACCGCGTTTTTTACATCACTATTTAGGTGTACTCAATATTATTGGCAACAACTGTACTACCACGGACAAAAAAAAATGAAACACCATGGTTATTTTAGTACTCATTTTTATTTATTTTAAACGTTGTAATTATGTCTTCCACGTCATACTGACAATTGATTATTACAATAAGACCGCGAGGGGACGACTATGGTCCGATGACATGAAAAGACTTATGTACAAGATCTAAAAATTAGTGTTTTAATTTTTGTGCTCAGTTATATTTTTAATATTGTTTTTTAATACTTGTCACGAATGTCACGTGTTCACACACAGTGGTACATACTAAATTTCGGATACACAGTAAAAACAAGATTATTGACAAGTTTATTTTACAAGTTTGGATAACATTAGAGTTATGATAAATACAATATTCACTATTGCATGAATTATTACAGCATCATAAATTAATTCGTGGTGATCGACCATACTGGCAAATATGTAAGTACGCAATTAAAATATTTCGTAACATACGTGCATTAAAAAATAATAATCGACCTTCTGTTAGTGAATTTATTCCTTCGTCGTCCGATAGGTTGTTTGGTTGTTAGCTATTATTCGTCGCCAATACTTCTCGCCATCAGTACTACATTTTGAACAAAACAGTTAACAAAACTGTAAAAAGGAGAATTTTGTTTTTATATGAAATAATCCTAACATACGCATGGATGTTTTAATAGCACTGCGTTTTGACTATTACTAATTATAGTCAAACAATAACAGCATTACTAAGTAAGCTACATACTTTTTCAAATCCGTTAAAAGCATTTGATGTTTATTTATTTGGCTTAGAATAAGGATAATATTCTATATTTTAATGCTAGGTACTGTAGGGTTTAGCAGACACATTTTGTTAATTTTTAATTTTTGTTTATACATTTTTTTCATGGTACGCGTGCATATTCCAATATATAAAACTGCAAGCACATTGCACAAAAAAATTAAAAACGTACATGCAGACAGCTTTTTGTTTAACCGTATGTTTGCCTACGTCACTGAAAAACGAACCAATTAAGAGTCAGAAACGCCTAAACACCTCCTCCCACCTATAGATCAATTTACATTTCCATTTGAGGTTATGACCGAATTCACCTTCTGTTTCCGCAGCTATTGCTATTACGAAACTTTCCAAAACAACTAGCAAGTGGACGTAAAGGTTCGTTAAAGTCGTGCGAATTGGCGTGTTTGTCAGCTATCAGTCACCATTTTGGACAGAGAATTGCAAAAACCTTCAACAGGTGCATAGATTGCCGCTTGGAAATTGTATTAATTATTGCATTTTGCATACCTAATTCCTCCACCAGCTTTAGCATTACGCCGCCAATGTGCAAGTCTCCCTTGACTCGCAGGACTCGTTCCGTTTGCAAGTCGGTAACATAAACCCGCAAATTCCAGGAGCCGTCACCGATTATTTGCCCGTTTGACATCATTTTGTAGGCGTTCAAGATTTAGACACTATAGTAACAACATTAACATGGACATGTGCACTACTACAACCAGTTCACACAAATAACAGCATGTTATTAATGTACTCTAAACTCGGCACATCACTAATATATTGCGACGGTAACTATGTACTATTAAAACAATTGTTCGACACACCGCTAATACATTTATTTCACTTTGCTGCCCAAACGCTCTGATGGCTTTAACCACGCAGTAAAAGCGATCAAGATTTCCTCTGTTATGTCCACAACATTACTCGTTAACTATCTCTATGAATATGAAGTCTATTTATAAATTAATAATTCTGTTTTCCTCTGGAACCCGAACCTCACCGAAATAATCCGATTTATATGTAACTGACAAACGTATAAAACTCGTAGAACGTTCGTGTGAGAATTTTCAAGAAATAGTTTGAAATTTGAATTTATTAATACTTCATAGCTTAATTTTATATTGAGGTAATTTAGGTATTGTGTGCTATCCTATTTAGGGATAACAATTTTATTATTTGTTGCTGGTGGTAAAATAATTGTTCTAGACATTTAAAAGTCAATAGTGCAGGTATAAATACATCACAAAACAGAGATTCTAAAAAGTTGCGTGAATCTGTGGCTGATTTTTCTTACGAAGTCCAGTGGTCGAATTAGGGAAAATGTACGACGGGGGTGCTAGATTTTCTAATATTCAATTTAAAAAAAAACGAACAACCAATAAAATCAGACAAATAAATAGCTATTTTTGTTAGGAGTACCGGCAACCGGGCTGACTAGGGACACAGGGGTGATTAGAAACAACTACAGTGCCACTGTAGGGACAACTATGCATTTATTCAGTTATAATATCACAATTACATCGAAAATAATCATAAGCATAAGCATTTGCTTACATAAAATACAATATTAATTCTTATAATAGAACATACGAAATACAACTTGGATTTTAGATTTAAGCATGAAAATAAACATCCAACTGGTCCATCATATCTATAATATAATTTTCCTTAATGTGTGTTTGTCTGTCTGTGGCACCACATAAAATCTCACGTTCCGGCTTCCCAGATGTTTATATTTGTTTAGGTTTTGTTTTTCTTATCTTAGCGCTCGGCTCGGAGGTTGACCTTTCGCGTATCCTATTTCACGTGCGCGTAGCGCGCAATTTGCTTGTATAGAATAATTCTTTGTAAATCATTTTTCACATTCCGTAAAAGAAATTTCAAAATTCATCTTCGAAGTTAAGTAAACTACTATGAAACTACATTTTTCTGAAAACAAATTAAGATACTTTCTAAAATTATATTTTTCCCTCTTTGGCCACTTTCTTACCAATGACTTCTGCTCTGGAGCTTTTAAATGGGAGTCAAAATTTTTCGCAATCCATGTATGTATGAACCTTTAGTTAACCCGAAGAATTTTATTGAAAACCCCAAGCCCGAAGAATGATCGCCAAACCCGAAGTCTTCGGGTCAAAATGGCTGTGTTGGCAACCCTAACTGTAAGTCTATGTCAAGTTGTATGTAAGTTTGTGTGAAAACTGACGCAAAACTTAACCTGATAACCTTGAATTTAAATTATTATCCATTATTGTAGCAACCCCAATAAGTCTTGAGATTTTATAGAACACATAGTAATATCTCCAACAATTAAATTAAGTACATGAGCATGGTAATGGGTAAATAGCAAATCTGGAGCATCTTTTTTCAAATAAGCCTGAAGTCCATTGTACTGTCCACTCATCCAATTTAAATTAATTTTTAAATGATTAAGCTCTGTTTTTATTACATCATATTGTGCTTTACCAGTGACTAGAGCAGAGGTTCTCAAACTATTTTAGACACTGTACCCCTTTTTACCAACAAAAAATTTTGGGTACCCCTTATCAGTAAGTAAACTGAAATATAAAAAAAAAATCTTAGTCCTTTTTATTTAGTAGGTGTAGTTTTAACCTGTGTAACTCAATTACGCGTCATGTTTAAATAAAACAAAGAGATATTGCTTACATACATTTTTATTATATTAAAAACAAAAGGGGGGAGGGGTGTACATCACATCAGCTGATGCACTCTGTCCACCCGTCTACCGTCGCGCCACCACTATATATAATTTTTGACTTATACAGGGCGAGTTAAAAATTTCAAAATTTTCAAAACCTTATATTTTCGCTAAAACTTTATTTTTTTTTGGTGGAAAATTATACAGGGTGATATAAAAGGTCATTTTTTATGCAGAATTTTATTATACCCAATGCCATAGAAGTTTACACTTTTCCCGTGTGGTATTAAGCACACACATTTTTTTCCCCCTATTTAAATTTAAAGGTTTGTTTTATTTTTTGTTGGCCTACCACGTACCCCCTAAAAATTTTCGCGTACCCCCAAGGGGTACGCGTACCACACTTTGAGAACCACTGGCCTAGAGTAATGGGAATCATCCTTAAGAATATTTCTTTAACTTTTCCATTGAAAACATATCGTACACATAAACAAAGTTGATCTAAAACTGTAATGTCTTGAGTCGAGTCCACTTCTATTGAAAACAATTTTGCCTCTTTTATCTCTTGTGATATTGTATTTTGCATTAATTTACCAACTATTTAAAATAATTTTATTTAATGTGGTTTTTGATAAAAATGTGATCAATGATCCTCGGCCACGGCTTTGATTTAATTTAGACTTCATTGCACATTGTTGGATATGTGCGTCTAAAATAGGATCAAACTTTGCAATAAGTTTTACAATAGCTAAAAAATTACCATGATTCTTTTCTAGCTCTTCGTCACTGAACGTGCGTGAACGTAAGTTTTTAAAGCAAGCGTGAAACGTGCGTGACGTGAGCGAAAACTCACTCACGCGGCCATCTCTACATAGGGCTACATATCGAATGAATCGTTTGTCATTTGGTATAAAAATGGCTCCCTCTGAATTCAACAGAATAATGGACCAAATTTTACGAGAGGTACCCAAGACAGAATTTTATTTCGACGATATTGTTGTCCATGGGGTTACCACAGAAGAATGTAAATTAAACTAAAACGCATGTCTTAAACAATTACAAAAGTACGACTTGCACCTCAATCAACGCAAATGTGTCCTATTCCAGGAAAAAATCGAATTTTTGGGGAATGTTGTACAATTCAACTGCAGATCAAAATCACCGGAGAAGGTGGCTGCAATAACTGAGATGCCAAGGCCAACATCAACAGACGAGCTTCGAAGATTTTTAGGCTTGGTAACCTATTACTCTCGGTTTATTGCAAATGCCTCTACACTCACTGCGCCACTGCGAAAACTTCTAAAAAAGAATGTTGCATTCAATTGGACGACAGCAAGTGAAGCAGCATTCATTCGGCTGAAACAAGAGATTGCTAGTGACCAGGTCCTCATACTATTCAACCCAGAATTATCTGTGCAGCTTGCATGTGACGCCAGTCCGCACGGAGTAGCTGGTATATTATCACACATAGTTAATGGAACTGAGCGACCTATTGCTTTTGCGTCAAGATCACTGATGCAAGCAGAAAAAGGTTATTCTCAACTGGACAGGGAAGCATTGGCTATTGTGTTTGCAGTGGATCATTTTTATCAATATTTGTTTGCCCGACCTTTCACACTGATCACAATCAACCGTTAGTGCGAATTTTTCACCAGCATTCAAAAATTCCAAAAATGACTTCTGCTCGACTTCAACATTATGCAGCATTTTTGTCTGGATTCAACTATACGGTTGTATTCAAGAAAGGATTGGAAAACTCGAACGTAGATTGCCTATCAAGGGCACCCATCCACCCAAGGCCTCATACAGACTCTGCAATGAATAAAGAGGTCCATCAACTGTGTGAAGCCTCTGTTCAACAGATTCTGACGCCAGACCTAACTTACCAGTCACTTCGAGACGAGACGCAGAAAGATGAGTCGCTCTCACAGCTTCTGCACCAGCTCCGCGAAAGCCGTGTAAGTGACTCTGAATTCGCAATCGAAAATGACATCCTGTTCAGGGGACCACGGGTAGTCATTCCAGCATCATTACATTCTGCTGTTTTACGAGAACTTGTTGTATTTGTATAACCTATCTATTGAAGAGGCGGTATTTCCAAGTTGCTTTAAATGTGCGAAAATAGTACCTCTTCATAAGGCGGGCCCGAAATCGAACGTTGAGAATTATAGACCAATTTCGCTTTTGTCTACATTTTCAAAATTGTTTGAAAAAATTGTTGCGTCAAAACTTGTTGCTTTCTTAGATAAGTATGACTTGCTCACCAGTTTTCAATTCGGTTTCAGGGCAGGTGTAAGTACGGCTGATGCTCTAGTGGAATTTTTATATGTTTATGCCGGTCTAGATTGTGGTGAAAATGCGATTGGTGTCTTTGTGGATCTCACAAAGGCATTCGATCTGGTAAATCACTCGATACTGTTGACCAAATTAGATTCGTATGGCTTCAGGGGTATTATGAATGATTGGTTTAGGAGTTACCTCCATAGGTGCCAGGTCGTTGAGATAAATAATATCAAATCGGATGTAAAATTTAACTACTGCGGCGTTCCACAGGGATCTGTTCTCGGACCTTTATTATTTATTATTTATATCAATGATATGCACAGACATGTGAATGGAAATATCCTATTGTTCGCAGACGACACGTCTTTGTTCCATTCAGGCGCAGATCTACATACAGCTAGCATACATGTAAGTACCATTATTGCAGCAATTGATGACTGGATCACTTCAAATGGTCTTGTTATAAATGTAAAAAAGACAGTGTTGATGCAATTTAAGACATCTCGAAGTATACATGATTACAGCATATTAGTTCGTCATTGCCATCAAAGTATAAAACATTCTGATGTAACTAAATTTTTGGGCCTTAATGTTGATCGGCAATTAAATTGGAGTGCACATATAGACATTGTTTGTAATCAGGTATCAAGCCGATGTTATATCATGCGCCAATTAGCGACGGTTATCAATGTGGTATCATTGAAGAAATATTATTTTGCCTTTGTCCATTCTTGTATTTCATACGCTTTGCTGTGCTGGGGTTGTGCATCGGATGCTCGGAGAGTTTTTGTGTTGCAAAAGCGTTGTCTGCGTTATATGCTTAGGCTAAGATCTGGAGATTCATGCAGACATATTTTTAAACAGCACAAAATTTTGCCGTTGCCTTGCACTTACATGTTGCAATACTTATTGTATGTGAAAAAGAATATAAGTAAACTTCGTACGTTATCCATGTTTAGTAACTATAATACAAGAAATGCAGATACTCTTGAGATACCGATGCATCGCCTCGAATTATTTAAGAATAGTCCTCTCTACAACGGCATAAAAATGTATAATCATCTGCCAAATGTCATAAAAGTGTTTCCAATGAAACAATTTAAATTTCAGATCAAAATGATGCTGCAAAAGCATTGTTTTTATTCTGTTGAGGATTTTCTTAACTATAGTTTAATTTAGTTTGAAACAATTTTTTGGCTTTGCCTAATTGTTTCGCCATTTATCCAATTATTTCAGGCTTAACCTGTATATTTTTAGTTAAATTATAAATCCTTTTGCATTTCGAATTCGTAAATTTTCCAAACCAACGCATTTTGTACCTGCATCAAGTTCTTATCGTTTGCGCAATGCCCTCTCTGACCCGCGCTCTATCTCTTATCAGAGTGCGAGCCTTCCTCGAGGAAACGAAATTTTTCGTCCGGGCATTTTGCTGTCTTCGCTTGAGCCCGCCGATACCGGCGCGGCTAAGCCTTGTTTTTAATTATATTAAATTACGTGCGCTCAACCAATTTCAATGAGCAGTTTGTGTTCTAAGGGCTGATTGTAATCAGGTACGATTGCGCTTTTTCTGTTTTATTATCTCCATACTAATTATATCTTTCTTAGCTCTTAATCTTAATTATCCGTTTCAACAACGAGTTTATCTCGGAGGCCAAGTCTTATCGCATTTTCGACACCTGCTGGGTCCGGCGTATTTGCTGCCGTTTGAAGATGCTATTGCAGCAATTTTCAGCGCTTCCCCGGCGACTTCAACAATGATTATTGCCGTTCACGTCCAGCTTACGTTTCGAGGTTAGTTAGTGCTACTCCGAGATTTATATTACTTCGACTTATTTTCAATACCAGAAATTTACATCTGTGTATTTTAAACCCGTCAATATTTAAAATTTAAATTCATACGTTTTGCCATTATTAACCTGTAATGTTCAATTTCATACATCCTGTTATTTTAATATTTAAAGTTTTATGCTCAGTTTATAAATTTTGCTATTTTTGATGTGTGTTTCGACCCTATGTAAAAGGTACAGTCACGCTATTTATTTTCAATAGCCTAACAGAAGGTTTTATTAGATGACTGTGATAAGCTTATCCCACGAGTGTTTTTTGTAAAGTTTTTAAAATAACCCGAAAGGGGTTCTTAATTTTATGCGTGTCGAAACCTTCAGTTAAGATACACAATTTTGTTATTACATTATTTACATTTTAATTGTTCTGATAATTTATTACTCACATTTCAAAACTTTTATTAATTATTAATTAAACGCTAGTCACTTGCAATTTATTTTTCTTCTTATTATTTGAAATCTTTTGGTTTCTGGCGCCCATTTCCATTTTCCTTTCCTTTTTTGAAGACATTCCAGGGTACATAGCTGATGATCTGAACCTACGATCTAAGACCGCCGATATTTGAGCTAGTTCGGCCATCGCGGTGAGTAAGAAAGAGTTTTTTCAGAGCTGCCGTGGTGTATAAATGGTAGGGGGGTTGATCTGCGATTTTTACTACCATTGCTTATTTTATTAATTAATCGCAGGTCGGCTTTCTTATTGTTTCAAGTTTGTAGAGATATTTTTTCATTGACTAGTCCTATAACATTATTTATATACATAGTTCTATTGTATTTATGAACATGTTCCTGGGATTAATAAAAATATCTATCTATCTATCTATCATCACACCCATATAGGGATAACAAAGATGAAACAATTAGCCCGCCGGTACGTCTATTGGAAATCGATCGACAAGGACATGAGAGATTAGTCCGAGCGTGTCCAGCATGTGCTGCAGTCCAAGGTAGTCCTCCTAAAGCACCACTCCACCCATGGATAGAACCAGAAAACAACTGGCAGCGCGTCCACATTGATTATGCCGGGCCTTTTCAGGGAGATTATTTTCTTGTTATTATAGATGCCAAATCAAAGTGGGCTGAAATTCTACCCTGTACGTCAGCGCCTACATCGACATCAACAATACAACTGATTCAGGAAGTGTGTTCACGTAATGGATTCCCAGATGTGATGGTTTCAGACAATGCAACCATATTTACCAGCGAAGTGTTTCAGAAATTCTGTAAATCTGCAGGAATTTTTTTATTGGGCCTGGCCATCCAGCGACGAACGGTCTTGCTGAGCGCAACGTACAAACCCTCAAACATAGTCTTACAGCCATGGCAGATGAACCATTGTCTATGCGTCAGAAGGTTCAACAAATTTTATTTAGATATCGAGTCACGCCCTTGAGCTGCGGAAGAACCCCATCTGAACTGTTCTTAAATAGACAAATTCGTATCACACTGGATGCCCTTAAACCAGTTCAATTCCAGGAGTCTAAACAATCAACTCTCGCTGCCCGACAATTAAGCGTGGGAGAAAGGGTTCAAGCAAGGTACTAAGCCAACAATAAGCAGCTATGGAGACCTGGAACGGTAATCAAAAAGTTTGGACAACTGCATTATCAAGTCAAGCTTGATAACGGATATGTGTTCAAGCGACATATCAATCAGCTACGATGAACCTGTCCTCCACAAAGAAAAACAGTCACTTTTGCTCCTATTGAAGACAACTAGCCAGAGCCTAGCCATTCTGACCAGGGCTTCAACATGGAACATTTGGTGATGATGCCTTTTCAAACACAGGCTAACTACAAAAGTGCTGATACACCACCATCGTTGCCGGGGCCGGTCGAACCAGACTTGCACGAACCAGCGCAGAAGGATCCTGAGCCCTTACTCTCATCGACTTCCAAGGCACCTAAAGGATTACGTCCTGGAAGCAAAATAAGCGTGGGAGACTATAGTAGCCTAGTTACGAATCAGGGCACTTTGATATAATAACATTATTGTAGATATGACATGTGTCAGTCGACTTATATAGATTAGTAAATAATAACAAGTTATCAAGCCTCTTTAATTGTGTACTACTCTACAAGAAGCTACCACACATGGAAAAGATGAAACTGTCCGTTGTAGAGAAGTGTCTAAACTTCAGACGTTTTTCTACCATACAGTTCTTATAGTTCTGCACACTAAAAACCGTCTCTTGTATAGAGGTGTCTGTTAAGAGGTTTCACTGCACATGGAAAATTAGCCACAGTAATACATTTTACACAAGGTTAGTAGGTTAGGTTTTGCGTCACTTTTGACACAGACTGGAGCAAAACCTAACCTACTTACCTCGAATTTACATAGACTTACAGTTTTGCCAGTTTCAAGTAAAATTTTAGATTGCATTATGGGAAATTCAAAGCATACTAGATGTAATTCATTTTAAGACACCCAGTATTTTTCAAATATTAAAGTGTTAAGAATAAATACTTGTTCTAGTTTTGTCTCTTTACTGCTGGGACACCACCTTATTTTTACCAATTACCAATTTATAAGTGCTGCAGTTTATATGTACTATTAAAATATATTCAGTAGTTATATCCCTAGTGCATTCTGTATATTCGAGTATTTCTCGAGAACGCGAAGCGTTCGAGAGAAATACTCGAATTATACAGAATGCACGTGGGGAATATTGCAAGACTATTCCTCGAAGAAATATCATCCTTTGTATACCACACTATTCATTTTTAATAAGTTTTCAGTTTTCTGTCTGAAATTTCTTGTGTACCTTGCTGGTTTGCTCTTTTTCCTGCAAATACTCGCTATTGCACTTGTGCAAATACCCGGGTATTGCACTAGTGCAAAATATTCGCTGTATTCGACTCTGATTGGTTCAAATTTTTAAAATTGATTGATGGGATTGGTTTATATTATCTGAGGGGAATAGTCATTGTTATCCCATACCACAGAAATAAAGTAATGCAACTTTAAATATTTATTTCTATAAGTAAAAATGTTATAAACCATATACAGACGATCAGTAATAAAGGAAAACGCTTGTAAAAAGTGGTTACAATAGGTATAATTTCTTTGCTTATTGTATACTTTTTATACATTGATTTTTGTCATGAAAAAGAGGGTAAGTTTTGTGGAATATTAAATCTACTAAAATACGTTTTGGCTCTTGCGACGAATTCTGGTCCAATATTATAAAGAGGATGAGTCTTTGCCTGAAATAAAATTCACTATAATTTTAATATAAAAGAAATAACAAACATCACTATTTTATATATCCACAGTTTCTACATAGAAAATAATGATAACGCAAATGAAACTTACTAATTTATTTTCACGTGGGCCAACTACACAGGAACTACCATCTACAGAATGTTGAGCAACAGATAAGCCGCTAAGAGTATAGCAAGTATGGTAAATATCGCGTGGCTTGCCAGGCTTATCTAATAATCCGCCGGCAGGATGCTGGCAACATATTAATATATATTCCTGCAAAGCTATCTGGTCAAACAGTAAACTATTGCATGGCTTCCCTTCTGTAAGATAGAAAATTATAATTAAAACAACATTCATAAATACCTAAAACTATGATACGGTGAGAGTCACAAGTTATAAGAAATTAGAAAATTGATAGTCACCAGAGTTCTGTGAGCAATCACTGAATGTCATCATAATAATTTTATTTGATTCTAAGTTCTAACATCAAGTGGTTGGAAGTAGGTAAATGTTGATGATTTTGAAATTTTGGTAATTGTATCTTTATTCATTAATATTCAAAAGGTAGTTTACAAAATAATCTTTAGGAATGGAAAATAAAGAATAAAAAATAGTAAAGGGTGACTTTTTTAAAGTGCACTAGTTTAAAGCACGAATTAAGGCCTATGTAAATGAGAAAACTTTCTTTATCGCATTTCATTTGCAAATGTACTACATTTCTTCATTCAAAATCGACATGAAATGTGGTACTTTTATCATTAGCAACACTTTTATGCCTAGCAACGGCGATTTGTTTTACGTTTGGCAATACTGAAGTGTATTGTTGGTGACACTGAAGTCTATGTCAAATTAGAGGTTAGTAGGTTAGATTTTGCGTCAGTTTGACACAGATTGACGCAAAACCTAACCTGCAACCTCGAATTTGACATAGACTTACAGTGTCACCAACAACACACTTTCGTACTGTAAAACGCATAACATCAACTAGAGCTGCTTATTGTGCTTTAATACATAAAGTACATTTTTTTCTATAATAATTTTCAAGGTCAACTTTCTAGGGGATAAGTTGCATTCCTGCAGGGTCCCTAGCTTTAATAATGTTGGTACTTAGATTTTTAGTTCTTCTCTTCCACTAAAAAAATGATTGTCATTTTGACAGATATGTCATAATTTAATATCGCTTGCTTCATTTTTGCATTTAAAATATTTCTTGGTTTTCTTTTTTTATCCGATTTTATTGATGATGATGATTCCATGTTAAAAAAATTAATTTGTCAAGAGTTCACATTAAGAAACTTTGGCATTCAAAACTGACACATAACCATAATTTTGAAAAAGTTCTACCAACACGAGGTATAAAAATTTTCTAGCGTTTTAATCACATATCTACGAACATTGTAACACTTTGACAATTATTATAGAAAAAAAACGTACTTTAGGAATGAGTTGTGCTCATCTTGGTTATGTTTTGACAGTTAGTGTCACTTGTATGTAAAAATTTAATATTTTATCAAGGTCCGTAAATATAGCAAGCTTTGAAAAATAGGTCATTTTATGCATTTCCACTATGGAGTGGGAACCAAAATGGCGGCAATGGCGGGAAATTTAAATCTTGTAGTGGTATTTTAGAATCTCGTGGGTTTCTGCTTGTGATACGGTAAGTAAACTGTCGTTTTAATATACGTTTCACTAAAAGAGGTTATTTATAGGTTATCGGCAAGGATGTCCCCATTTAGCGTGCTACAAGTGGTAGCGTTTTAATTGAGATGTCTAATTTAATAATTTGTGCTGATTCCGTCGTGATATTGTAAGTTAATCGGGTCAATTAATGAACGTTTCACTAAAAGAGTTTGTTAATAGGTTTTGCGGCAGCATTGTCGTTACAGTTTAGGCTGCTGTTTCAATTGAATTTCCTGTGTGTACGTTCAATAAAGAGTTACACGTTTCTTGTTGTCGAAACAGTAAGTTGAAGTACTTAATTATTATGCAAAACTTATTTATGAAGTTGTTCTTTTAAGATGAGTGACGGTAAAAGGGCAGTCCAAAGCTAAGGGCGACAAATCATTTACAATGTGTACAAGTTCATGCAACAAGAAAGAGATGGGCAGCATGCCATTGCATTAAGTCGTGTGTTAGAGAGAGTGGCAACATCAACGGGTGTATTAAATACCGTCAAACGAACGAAGGCAAAACAAGATCGGAAGCCAGAAGATTTGGTTTTCCTCGAAAAAAGACTAATAAGGGATGTCCAATGTCATCACTTGATCAATTTGAGGACGAAATTGTACGAAACGTTATTTATAGGTATGCAAGCATACTTAAAAAAGACCTACAATGCGAGCTGTATTTGACGCAGTGAAGAACGAAGAAGGTATAGATTTCACAGGGCAATTGAGCTCATTTAGAAAGCTGGTTCATAAAATGGGTTTTTGTTGGAAGAAAACTCAAGACAATCGACAAGCACTGATGGCAAAAACGGAAATTCGTATCGAATTTTTAAGAAAATTACAAAAATACTGAGCCGAAAGTCGAAATATTGTCTACAGTGATGAAACGTATCTACATAGTTCGCAAACAGTTCCGAAACCATGGGAAGATGGAAGTAGTAAATGTTTGAAGGTCTCTTGATATTTATATCGGGGCTAAAAACAGGACACTACCATGACGAAATAAATCACCAAAATTATATGAAATGGTTGCATTAAAAATGTATTTCAAATGTGGAACCAAACTCTGTTGTTGTAGACAATGCATCCTATCATAACGTTACATTCGAACGTAATCCAACATCTTGGAAAAAAGACATGAGAAAGTGGCTGACAGAAAAAGGAATTTTATATTAATTAAAACAAAAGTAGAGCTTTATTCGAAAATACTGATCTACAAGCCAGTTCATAAAAATTACGAATTGGACAAAATTTTAGCAGAACATGGTCATGTAGCGCTGCGGCTACCACCTTACCACTCAGAACTCTACCCTACAGCAAAAAATATGGGCTTTAGTGAAAAATCATGTGGCTGCACACAATACCACTTTCAGCGTGGACTATGTAAGAAAATTAACAGAGGAGAAATTTAACAATGTCGATGTACAAGTTTGAAAATATTTGCTCCCATGTGCAGAAAACTGAATGAAGTTATATAGAAGAGGAATATATAATGGAAGAGGTAGAAGAATTGGTCCTTACAGTTAACTAAGAAAGCGATGATGAATCGGATTGTTATTTGACATTAGACAAGGAAGACAACACTGAAGACGATGTAGACTGTCGACCGTTAATTGACTTAAATAATTGCTATACTTGACAATTGTAAATTATTTATTAGTAATTCTCTCTTTAAGATTTTGTATTTATATTTACCATTTTAAAATGTTCATACCATCTTAACCACTTAAGTACCACAAAATTATCAGTGTTGGGCATTTTCAAAAATTTATACTTACACTTATATTGTAGTGGCAATGTGTTATGAATTACAATTTGTTACTGATTCAACAAATATAGAATTGTACTTTTTGTCTTGCATTAGTTTTGTGTTTTTAAACATTTTCTTCCGTAGTTGATGTTATTTAAACATAACTTTAAATACATTTACATTTAAAATATCCATAAAGTAAAGTAGAAAAATGTTCGCTTTATTGAATACACGCAATACAATGAAAAGTTTAACAAACAAATTTAAGATATAGAAGCTCGAAAAACTGATCTTGAACTAAAAGTCTTCTTTTTTGCTTGTTTTATTTCAGCTTTAACTTTTTTAGATTCTATACTTAATCTAAGTCTAATGTAGTTTGTAATTATAAGGTTGGCAGATTTACATATAGCACAGCTAGGTAATGAAGATAGATCATATTTACGTTTAACGAGGAAAAATAAATGTTTGACTAAGTTTGGATGATTTCTACACAATTTAAGATGGTGTGAAATAAACCCGTTTGCTTTAACAATGAAATTAAAAATATTATTGGCAGGATACAGGAGTTTTCCATATGTTTTTGTTCTAATAAGGACTTCCCTGTCTTTTCCACTTGGATTCGTTCGAAATGCGTTTTTACAAGTTCTACAGAGTTTTCCAAAGGATCTGAAAATAACTGCTCCAAGTAGATTATTAACAATATTTTGTTGTAATAAATCTCTCGGGACTTCATCAATATCGCTATCATCTGAGGACATCAAAATGGCAGAGGGCACACATGTTTCCTCTGAAATACTAGTCTGCGTATCTGGAAAATCTCTAACCGAACTTTTTGAACGTGCCCCAAAAAAGTTTATATAGTGTTTATCACCATCTGTCAGATAACTTTTTCCACGCTCAGTGTTACTATCAAAAAATTGTGACACTGTAATTAGTTTCAAAGCCCTTATTGCCTGTAGAGCAGTAGGATTGTTATTTGCGTGCCTTCTAAGAACCGAAAATACGTTTTCTAGTGCATCTTGACTAAATCGTGAAGTTAGGACATATTTGTATTTATTTTTTGTTAGTAATTCTTCCGTTATCTGAATCACATTTGTGGTAGTAAGAATTATACCTGTTTGTATAGGTTTCCAAACACCGTTTTCTATTTTTGTTGTGTGTAATAAATCAATAAAAGCATTTAACGTTGAAAAATTCTGTGATTTATTTTTATTTGTAATTGATGCTTTACGAGCTCTACTGTTCAGTGCTTCGAACCACATTCGTACTTTTCGTAAAAATCATGCAGTCGTTAACGCATGATTACTCATTAAACCTAGTTTAACTAAAGTTTCAATAGCTGAAGCAGTAGTAGTGCTAAATATGTATGCAGCATATGCAACATTCATTTTATCGTACGTTGTAGGGTTCAACACTTGTTCCGTGAGGTTTGGTGTTAGTTTCAGATCATATTGTCTTTGTTTATTTACTAATTGAATAATGTATTTAAAATTGACAGTATTTGAACTCATCTTCTCCTTTTCCACCACGTTTTCAGGTAGAGTTATATCATGTGTCATAAGAGCAGATCTTAAATTTTTTAGAAGGTGAGGAGGATCGGCAAAAATATATAAATTTTCTTGAATTCTTAAAGGATCAGCAGCAACATTTTTGTTTGAATATCTACCTACAGAAACTCCCAGATTTCTCCAAACAGCTTGATTTTTCAAACCCATATCACTAACAAGTCCCAACACTTTATATCCCACATTTTCCACCTGGATAACAATACGTTTGACTAAATTAACTGTTTCTTCGTTATTGGCTTGCTTACTGGTGACATGATAAGCAATAATTTGTTTCCAATTGGAATTTAGAGCTCTCAACATAAACACAAATAACTGGTTTCCTAATTTCTGTTTCGTCGCGTCTCTTTGCATTGTAGAATAACCCACATATGAACCAGTACTTTTATCATATTCTAACGATTCCCTAATTTCCATTTCGTCCATCAGCAGCAAACATTCGCTTTCCGACTCATGTTTCAGTTCTGTTTGCCTATCGGCTAAAAGTGCAAGCACTTCCTCGAGCAAGCCGGAGTTGAAAGACAACTTTTGAAGGTGTCTACAAATAGTACTATACGAGGGCAAACAGAAATGCATGCTTTTTCTTAAATATTTGTAACCCTTCCATCCAACCGCAAACCTAATCCGAATTGCCTTTTGTATTAGCTGTGGTGACCATTTACAAACCTTGTTTCCTACATAAAATTTCTTTTAATTCTTTATCCAAAAATGGATTATTATTTATCACATTTTGAAGCTGTTTAGTTTTTTTCTTAAATCTTTGCAACTCTTTTTCAGTTCTCCATAATTTTTGTTTCACTTTTTTTAAGATAGTGTTGCTTGCCTCAACTGATTCGCCAACATCATCTTTCGTTGTATCTTGAAGAGACGTAGTATTTTCTGCTTCAAAAAAATTTGATACATTAAAAAAAGTTGGAGTTGCATTAGGTTTCAATTTCTTTTTACCATTCTTACCATCTAAGATATTGTTGCTGGCCTCGTCTGACTTTCCAACATCATCTTTTGTTGTATCTTGAAGATATGTAGTATTTTCTGCTTCAGGAGAATTTGATAAGTTAAATAAAGTTGGAATTGCATTAGGTTTCAATTTCTTTTTATCATCCTGATGATTATTTTCATATTGATTTAGTTCAAAATGTTTCTAGAACACAGAAGACACAACTATAATATCTGTTGGGCACTAGCAAACTTTTCTGTTATTACTCAGTCTGGTGAATGTTATCGTATTTGGAATAGATAGATGTATAAAAATCTGGTGTGATACACTCACACAACTTCCTTTTACAGTGTTCTTATAATTAGTCAAAAATTTCATTTTTAATTTTTAGCCATTTGTCAAAAATTTTCAAAAATTACAAATTCTACAAAAACGGTACAAAATAGAGCGTTAGTTGAAGATACAAATTTTCTCTAGAATTTTAAGGTGAATTCAAAAATGTAATAATATACCGGGTGTTTTATTTAAAATAGGAGTTAATAAAAAAAATTGAAAAAAAAAACAAAAGAAACCCACTTTAGAAGTATTCAACTGGAAAATCACCTATCTCACATCAATACACATTAAAAATGTAAGAAAAATGTAAAGTTTAAAAAAAATCGTTAGAGCCGTTTTTGAAAAAATCGAAAAAAACTGAAAAATCACAAGAGTAAACACCTACTTCCGGTTATGCGATTTTCTTCAAAAGCTTGCTGTCTCATCTACATAGTACACAAAACTTATATATGAAGTTTCAATGCCATACCTCTTTTCGTTTTTGAGATATTCTGTTCACAGACACACAGACAGACAGACACACAGACAGACAGACAGACCAATGAAAAAAAATATGTTTTTTGGGATCAGGGGACTCTAAAACGTGAAGATCTGTTGAAAACTCAATTTCGAATTTTTGGGGTGAATCCAATACTTCCTTTATAGTAGTAAAAGGAAGTAATAATGAAAAACTCTTACTTCACACACTCTTAAATATTTTGTTGGCTCGCATTGTTCGCGACCACAATTTTTAACCCAAATTTCTCGCCTTTTTTGGTCAGCGGGAAAACGAAATAGGCGAAAACCTTGTCTTGAGTGGTTAGTGCAGTTCAAACATGCACACCCTGGCATTTTGAAATCATATAACCTCAAATACCCACAAGCGGTGACGTTTGTCAGTCTAATTGTCAGTGGGCACCAAAATGTCGTTGTTGGGATGACCTATATTTCTAAGCATGTTACGAATATATTTACAGACCTTGATTTCTTATGAAATGCGATAAAATAGTATATTCAACACATTAGAAAAGTAGTTTTTCTGAACTCGTATTGCCGTTTAAGTACTCGCTAACGCTCGTACTCAAACACGCCATACTTGTTCAGAAAAACATCACTTTTCTCAACTTGTAGAGTAATATACTATTATTTTATACAGTGCTTTCGTAAAGTAGTGGATAAATTCGTTAAAAATTCATGGAATAAATTTTGGAAAAATCGCTGGAACCCGTCGATGTTTATTTTTATTTGTGCGTTTTTCAAATAAAATCTATACATACAGGGTGACCCACGCAGATGGTATGACGTCATTGATGTTTCTTTTAAATAGCAAAGCCCTATTTTTATTACGGAATTTGAAAGAACACAATTTTTAAATTAAGCTAAGCCCATTTTTGTGTATAGATCAGCTGACCAAAAATTAAGAAAAACAATTTTAAAATTGCAAAATACTAAATTTAATTTTAGGAAGTATGATTTTACATTTTTATCAATGACAGCAAACAATAAAAAACATGTCAGTCGTCTTGGTTACTGTCAGGCAAGCAACGGTGCATAATTTTAACATTTAATTTAGTGATTTATAAAATTATCATTCAATTAAATTTAGTATTTTGCAATTTTTTTCTTAATTTTTGGTCATGTCAACTATACTCAAAAATCGGCTTAGCGTAAGTAAAAAAAATGGATTCTTTCAAATTCCGTAATATTACCATTAAACAAAAAAATTGATGATGTCATACCTTCTACCTGGGCCATCCTGTATGTATCGACTTTATTTGAAAACAATGCGCAAATAAACATAAAAATCGACGGGTTCCAGCGTTTTTTCCGAAAATCATTCCTTGAATTTTTAACGAATTTATCCATTACTTTTTGAAAGCACTGTATAATACAAGAACACAACTTTAAGTATTAAATAATAACTAGAATTTAAAAACAATATCTTCTAAATGTTCCCCCGTCGCGTCGGCTAACTCAAACCTCTGCCTGTTGAAACACAGTGATCATTTACGACTATATCCGTAATTTCTGCAATTCTGAGATTTCTCATGTGGGCCGTTTGAATTCTTCTCTGATTTTCTACTGAACCTTCCTGCATATATCGATGTACCCATCTGTGTCTTGATTTAGAGAAAGAAGCAATACGAAAAGTTCGTTTGAAATCAAGTCGAGTTTGTGTAATTGAGTTACTCTTAGAAAATAATAACGGTTCTTATACAGTCACTTTTGGGTCACCTCTCCCTTACAAAGAAAAACTAGACAACTTAAACTAGCCTAAATACATAAGTGTTTTAGAGTTTCTACGTTTGTTTTGTCATAGCAGTCTAACAAAATAACAGCACTTTAAAAATTTCACGATAAGAATTATTCATTACTGAAACTAAACAAAATTATACCTTGTGGTGTAAAGGCTGGTGCTTTATGTGCTTGCATCTGGCGGTACAATGCTCAACTTGCCCCGGATTCGGGATACAAAGTTGGAGCGCGCCTTTTGTGCTTGCACGGCAAACACTGTGTGAAGTGTGCGTCATGTTGATGTGTTGACCTTGTTACTCTATCTCTTAGGTCTGTGGATCTGAGTAGAGCACAGTTAATTTGGTGCCCAACTGTGAATGGTCTGACCGAGTCCGATTCCAATTGCCAAGGCTACGGAAAAATTCCGGCCCCCGCGGGATTCGAACCGAGGACTTGCTTACTAGCAAGCCTAGCGTTACCCAACTGCGCTACCCGGCTTCTGCATTAATTAGTACATGGTCTATTTGATTCTCCGTTCTACCATCCGGTGGTAGAACATCGTAAGTGACATTTCTGTAGAAAGTGACATTTTCAGAGTATTGTACGAGCAAAGCCTCAGTCCATCTACCGTCAAAACATCGTAAGCGTATCTAATAGCTTCTCGTTGTAAAACTAATTTGTTTTGGGGCCTGGACACAACGTCCACCCTGGTCCCAAACATCCACTGCCATAACATCCACTCTGGTCAGAATGTCAACCGACGCCTCTTGAGAATAAAATTTTAAGGTGTAAGTCGTAAAGTCCACCGCTGTAACACCCACTCTGGTCACAACATCAACTTTCACATTTGGTCATAATGCCTACCAAGGACACGACGCCCACTTTTGTTTTACTTGTTACTTAATCAACCTTTAACTGTATTCTCTAATGGTTTTGGTGTGGTTATGTGTTGATTCAAATTTTAAGATTTTGGTATTAGGATATTTTCTGAATCAACCTACAGTTTCAACTATTTCCTCCTGATTTTTTAGGATTTTCTCTTTCTTATTTTATCAGAAAGTATTCAAAACTCCCTTGTCAAAATTTTTTTGATTTTTACCGTTGTACTTAGATATTTCCGAATTTTGGTTTTGTTTAATTAAAAACATAAGAAAATATTATCATCATTGAAATAAAACGTGGTTTTCGGTGTTATCCTACTAAGTACAGTGATTTTTTAAAAACTGAATTGCAGCAGGCCCTGGATAGCCTGAATCAGTTGGCTATACTGAAGTGTATTGTCAGTCTATGCCAAATTTGAGATTTGCAGGTTAAGTTTTGCATCAGTGTGTGTCAAACAACCATATATTTTTACTTCTATATTGCTAGTAGGGTCTGGGAACGGGCAAAAACATTAAGGCGCCAACATAGTCGCCTTTAAAGAGAATTTTAAACTTGGCCCTTCCCCACTGCACGGACGACGCTTGCGCACAGCTCACTACGTGTGTAAGAGGTGGTTGTCTGTCTCATTTACGCTGTGACCTCCCCACTTACACCCGCTAGCAATATAGTACTATTAAATATATGCAAACGACAAACAAAACCTAACCTACTAACCTCAAATTTGACAATGCAGTTCAGTACTGCCAACTGATTCAGGCTCTCCAGGGCCTGCTGCAATTCAGTTTTTAAAAAATCACTGTATAAATCTCCTCTTTGCTTTAATGTTTTAGTGGCTTCAGGATATTAAGCCTTTGTTTACACATACAAAAGTAGGCTGGTAAGTAAGTCATAACTGTATCTGAACGATAATAATCCTTTACCATACATGGCAACCATTACCATACTGAAACAACTGTATCTCTATGGTAATGTTCCTGTATCTTACTTACATAGCAACCATTACCATACTGCAACCGATAAACTATTGAACAAACCACGGATGTTATGAATCATAACAGCCTTAGAAGTCTTTATTATTAGACACGCTTAATCGCTAGACCTTTAGGTCCTTTTCGCGCAAAATATATAGGCCATTGGCCCGCTAACGCTTATTTATAATCTTCGTCCATTCTTTACGGTTCAACATTTTCTGTTTCCAGTCTTTTATTTCTTTTTCCTTTAGATCTTCCTTTATAGCTTCTCTCCATGTCTTTCTTGGTCTGCCTCGTTTCCGCACTCCTACATTCCTCCTCCACGTGATGTTTTTGACCACTCTAGTATTTTCCATCCTTTCCAGATGTCCCTACCATTGTAGCCTTCGTATTCTTATGGCTTCCATTATTGTTGCTTCTTTATGTATTTCGTAGAGCTCGGCGTTTGTTCTTCTCTCCCATCCATTTTCTGTCTTTTTGCCGCCTAGAATGCGTCCTAGTATCCGCCTTTCCCACATTTCCATTTTATATTGATCACTTTTCTTCAGCACCCAAGTTTCGCTCCCGTACAGCACTGCAGGTTTTATTAACGTGTTATACACTCGTATTTTGGATTTTAGTGAAACGTGTTTAGACCTTATGAACTTTGACAAAGCACCTACCCACTTGTTATTTTTTGCAATGCTTCTGTCTATTTCTTCTGATTCGTGACACTTATCATTTAATAGAACTCCTAGATACACAAATTCTTTGACCCTATCAAATTTCAGTTCATCTCCTTGCTCTATTTGTATGCTTAGATCTTCCTGCTGTAAGTCTTCTCCCACTGCATCTATCTTCATTATTTTTGTTTTTTCTTGATTTATCCTGAGTCCATATTTTATTGCTACTTCTGCAAGTCTTACAGTAATTTCCTTTAGTTCCTTCTCACTTCTTGCCATAAGTGCCACGTCATCTGCATACGCTATGCATTGATGTGAGTGTGAGTGTATTGTTCCTTCTCGTTTTATTCTTGCCTCTCGCATAATTTTCTCCAGGACTAGGTTGAATAACAACGATGACAATGGATCGCTCTGTATTAGGCCCGACTTTACACTAAATTCTTCTGATAGGGTGTTTCTTTCTTTGAGTTGATTCTTAGCTGATTTCATGGTTATTTGGGATCCCCAAGTCAGACATGGCTTTATATAGTTTGTCCCTAATTATGCCGTCCTATGCCATTTTGAAGTCTAAAACTGGGTTGAAAAGAGGAACTTTGTATTCATAGCAGCTTTGCGTTATTTGTTTTATTAAAAACACTTCGTCTATAGTACTTCTGTTCTTTCTAAAACCTCCTTGATACTTACCCAGTACCTGTTCTACATATGGTTCGAGTCTTTGCTTTATTTCGGTCGCTGTTATTTTGTACCCGTTGTCTAGCTAGAAGTCTTAAAAGTCTTAAAATCCTCGCTCTAGGAGCTCGGATTCCAAAGCGACATCTGCGGCGGTTATGATGCTCATAACATTCCAAGATAGGTTAATAGCTATTACCACATTGTTTGTTGGTTATGGACAAGGTCTAGGCATACTTTATATCATTTAATGATTATATAACTGTAGCTTTTTAACGTTACATGTTACCTAGGGTCTCTCAATGGCATTGACAGATTAGGTTGATCTGTCAGTTAACTGGGTCAGATAGAGGACTTCAGGGTCGATTTTACATATTGCGGGCCCTAGACGAAAGGGTCAAATATGGGCCCTAAATATAGGTTTAATTCTGGCAAAAATAACACATTTTCTCCTCAGACATCAAATATTCATATACAGGGTGTTCCATAAATATACCGACAAACTTTTATGAGTGGTAGGGGACATCAAAACAAACATTTTTTGCTTTATAAACATATGTCCAAAAACGCTTCGTTTTCGCGATACAGGGTGTTAAAATTTGTAGAAAAAAAACGCTTCAACTGATTTTAATGAAATTTTCAGTTTGGTGGCAACTTTATGCGGCATCTTTTGGAACTATTACAGTTGATACGGTATTTCCAGGGGCGTGCTCACGGGGCAACATGTTAGTGTTTTTGCATAAAAAAATAACACCCAGTAGTTTTTTTTGGAATTTATAAACTTGTTTAAGATGAAGCAACTAAAAACACAACTTTTTTTTCACTTGAGGGTTTTGCCTATCTTGCTTTGTTTTCGAGGAAAAAAAATTTAACCATTTTTTTTACAAATTTTAGCACCCTGTATCTCGAAAATGAAGCGTTTTTGGACATATGTTTCCAAAACAAAAAATGTTTGCTTTGATGTCCCCTACCACCCCTAAAAGTTTGTCGGTCGAGTCGTGGAACACCCTGTATACAGAGCGGCTAGGAAAACCCCGGCTACTTTTCTTGCGGCGGTCAACAGATGGCGCTTTAGTAAGGAAAAATTACAGTGCCTTTATATAGACAGTGGCGACAATGGGGTGTCCTATTTTTTATTCGCTCCCTAGATCACGTGGTTTTAGCCGCCATGTATAGGCTAAATCGCCTGTGATTCGTGTTATACTTTTGGCAGTACTGAAGTGTATTGTCAGTCTATGTCAAACTCGAGGTTAGTAGGTTAGGTTTTGTTTGTTATTTGACACAGATTGACGCAAATCTTAACCTGCAAATCTCGAATGTTTTCAGTACTGCCAAACGTAAAACACGTATCATAGTCGACTCTGATTACGGATTTAAATGAACACCCTTTACAAATTTGCTTAAATATGGTGGCGGGGGTGTGGCTTAATTGTATTGTCGCCACTGTCTATATAAAGGCACTGTAGGAAAAATTAAATCGAAATACTGGCAATAACGCAGAATCCAAATGGGCTACTGAAATTAATTCATGTGTAGCAACAAATTGTCATTATGCTACTATGATGTGGCGGTAATCAAATTTGCATAAGTTTGACAGCAACAATGTTGCACTATTTGTACCGCCATTCTGGTAAAATGACCCATTTGTGCTCGATAAAATCATTTCACAATAGCAATACGTTGTTGGAGATTTGTATTCATATCTGCTTCGCTGTCAGTTTGACTGCAGAATTTAATTTTGAAATTGCCAGATGAAAGCAGTGTAGCTAATTATAATTTAAATACCTAAACATCGTAAAAAACAGTGACAGCTAGTGTTAATAGTTGGAAAAGTGGTCGGGGTTTTCCTAGTCACTCTGTATATTATTACTATATATTGAAACTAGGCAGCAGTGCCGATACAACTTTCCTTTTATACAGGGTGTCCGGGAAAATGTGGGAAATCTCCCGGATATCAAAAAAACCCGTGAAAAGAATACTACAAGTTCATATAAACTTTTTTCGTATAGGCCTCCTCTTCGGAGATATGGGCTCCCAAAGAGCTCAAATGAAATCAAGTTTTTTACACAATTATTGAACCACCAGGCATATTCCAATTTTTTTTTTAATATGATGTATACCAGGTAAGACCCTTCAAATTGCTATCCAAAAAAGTGTTGTGAATTACTCACAACTGCAGGGACGGACTAGCTGTGACACTCATGACCTCATTTTTTTACGCCTTGTATGATAATAACTTTGGACGTTTTTTACATACCTTTAAATATTGATACATACCTTTAACTATTGACTAAGAATTAAGTACTCTTCATTCATGTCGTTAATCTTAACAGTTTTCGAAAAAAACGTCATTTTATTTACACTGTTAGTCCCCTAACTTCTGCCGGGTTGAATATGAAAAAGAGAAATTTTCCCCTGTCACCAACATAGTTTCAATAAAAACTTAACTAAGCAGTTAAAGTTTAATTTTTTATTGCAGACAAATTAAATCATTTCTTTATCAATTCAGTACCTAATGTGATTAATGGTACCCACCCTACCGTGAACTTCTATAAACATAATAAATTATTAGATCACAATATTCTGTTTAATTTTAGCGCAGTTAACGAAGACCAGGTCTTAAAAATAATAAATACAATCAAAACCAATGCATCTGGTGCGGATAGGGTAAACATTACTATGATTAAATTATGCGTGCCATATCTTCTACCCTACATTTGCCATTTTATTAACTGTTGTTTAATTAATGGTGTATTCCCCAATTCTTGGAAATTAGCTTTAGTAACTCCTGTTCTGAAAATTAATAATCCTGAAGAATTTAAGCATTACTGTCCTATCAGTGTTCTGCCAGTATTTTCAAAGATTTTAGGAAAAGTAATGGTATTGCAAATCACAACCTACTTAGAAAAATGCAATATATTACCTGATACTCAATCGGGATTTTGTTCGGGGTATAGTTGTAGTTCTGCACTTTTCAATATTATTGACGATATCCTGTCCACCTATGATCAAAATAAATTGGCCCTTCTTGTTCTACTTGATTACAGTAAAGCGTTGACACACTTAATCATGAAACTTTAATCGCAGTTCTGAATTATATCGGTTTCAGTGCTGCTCCACTGGCTTTACTTAAAGATTATTTAAATAATAGGAAGTAAATTGTTCAACTTGATCAGCATTATTCCTCTCCTTTGCCATTGAAGTCAGGAGTGCCTCAGGGTTCCATATTGGGTCCTTTACTAAATACCATCTACACAGCTACCTTTACTAAACAGTTACAATTTTGTTCATTTCATCAATACGCAGATGACACTCAAATATATTTATCCTTCATGGATGAAGACATTCTCTTAGTTTGTTCTCAAATTAATAATAATCTAAAGACTCTGTTAGAAATATCTAAAAATCATTCTTTAGAAATTAATGTCTCGAAAACTATTTTATTTGGACCACCTCATCTTAGGCAAGCCGTCTCTCCACACATTTCTGTTGTTGTGGACAACCAGTCTGTTGCTGTGGTTGATGTCATTAAGAATTTAGGCTCGACTATTGATAAGGATCTTAATTTTTCGGAACACGTACAAATTTAAAAAAAATCTTATGGCTCAGTTAAAGCTTTGTATCCCTACAGACACTTTTTATCAACTAAGACTAAAGCTGTGCTGTGATTCATTCGTACATTCCCATTTGAGTTACTGTGATGTGGTATTTGGGCCTTGCTTGAGCGTTGTGGATAAAAATAAATTACAACAAGTGCAGCGATTTTGTCTGCGTTACAGCTTTGGGGTGAGAAAGTATGGTAGTGTGTCACATAAGCTCAAGGATGCGGGCTGGTTGTCTACACACAATAGGAGACTGCTTCGTGCAGCTTGTATGTTCATGCAGATTATCGTGATAGATGTCCTACTTATTTGTATTCAAATGATTTTAGGTCTGTTTCACTTAATGTTAATATCAATATGAGTCTTCGCCCTACATCTCTTGTCACCATACCTTCCCATAGAACTGAGAAATGTAAGTCTTGTTGCACTTATCAAATGTCTAAAGTAATTAACTTGCTCAAACGTGAATACTTTTTATTAAGTTTTGTGGAATTCAAGAGAAAATATAGAATGCATCTTCTTTCTCTGCAAAACATAAGTTGACTGCTTATTCTATTTTTGCTAGTCTGCCGAGATAATATACTCGCAATATTTCTAGTCGTAATTTTTATGTTTATTAATATTGCGGTAACACACAAAACTGCTTAGGCTGTAAGCTATATAATAACATTTATTTTGTCCAAGGTTCGGTGGTAGAGCAGCGTTGTGATTCATTTTTGTAAATACAAACAAAATGAATAGTCATTATTATTATTATTATTATTATATACAAGGCAGGAGTGAACGCCATTTTTCCCTCGGTGTATTTACACCTCGAAAACAATCATGCTTTACTCTTCCTTTGTGTATAATGTAATTATTATGCAATTGTTTAAAAATAGTAATTAAGGTATCAAGGCATTATGAGCAAAATAAGTGCCCAAGATTGTTAGTGTACAAACCGAGGGCCTTTGGCCCGAGGTATGTACAACAATCGCGGGTGCTTAGCTTGTAATGCCCATGATGCCTTCAACGTTTTATGTCCTATCAGTTTTAACATGTCAAAGTGATTTTGAATTACATTTTTCTAAATGTGCACCACCATCTCAAAATAAAAACAAAATCGTAAAAAAAATACACAAAATAGGCTAAAACCAAAATTTTCGAATTTTAAACAACAATTAAACCACTCAAAAAGTATTTAAGAAAAAAGTTAAAGCTGTTTGAATGCTTCACCTTCCATAAGAATTCATGTTTTTCGTAAATACCCACTAACTGAAGAATGCCCTTTGTCGAAAAGTCCACACCTGTGTTAAATGCCATTCCGTGCATTTTCTTTCATCCGACATAGAAAAACCGACAAGAAGTGCATCGGCTGCGAACTGTTCGCCAAACGCTTATCACACACACTGGGACGTTTGCTACACCGTCTACACAATTTTAAAGGGCTAAATTTAAAATAATAAAAAAATTAGCTATCTATATTGGGATTAGTGTGTTGAACCAATACCAGCTGAAAAGCAAGACCTCAGTTCTCTGGCCTGCCGTCAACACAAGAAGGCCAAATTAGCCAAGGAGAGCCTCTGAACTCGAGGTTAGAGGCGGCGTCAATTTGGCCTTCTTGGGCGGACGTCAGGCCGGAAAGCCGAGGCCTTCTTTTTCAGCCGGTATTGGTTGAGTATTTACTCTCATGATTGTGGATATAAACTGAATTAAGTTAACTGAAATTCTTATTGTAGAAAAAAATTGACAATATTAGCTTTTCTCTGGTAAAAATCCAAAGCTCTGGAAACATTCTTACATGGTACCATCCCAACAGATAGTGACCATGTTTGTAATCTACACATCTCAACTTTTTCCAGAAACAAATTTACAAGTTTTTCCCCTTTCACCAATCACAAAACTTAAATTAGGTACTATTAATTTTCTCACTCTCTACAAAATGAAAAATTTTAACATACCCCTCACGAGCAAACTATGTATCAATGGAAATGCACCACCCTGCCAAAATGAATAACAACCATCCACTAGTTTATTCGTTCTACCTTGAAAACCGCCTTCGTACCTCATTTGTCTATTTACAGTCCACCTCTAAAACAATAAAAACATGGATCTTAAATTATGTGTTAGGTTCTAATGGCTTTTCTGAGTAATGCAGTTACTGATATATTATCCCTTAGCCCTTTTTGTCAATAGATATACAGTGATTATCATACAAATAAATTATATTGAAAGTGAAAAATATGCAAAAATCAATAAAAATTACCAGTAAAGCATCCACGTCACAAAGCTGTCCTTTATTTAATAGTATTAGAGCCGCTAGTCCACAAAAAGCATATCCACCATGTGCTTCCATGCCTGGACAACCTGAAAATCCGCCTTCGTATGTTTGACAACTAAAACAGATAAGGTACAACTTATTACAACTATTGCAATCTGTAAATATCATGAAAATAAAATTAGTTGATACACCAAGTACAAGCACAAACGACATCACTAATAAATGTATCTCTATAAAAGATACCAGCCGTCAGTCACATTGCCAGCTGTTGCTTTGAGTTGTTTGTTTGTTATAGAGCGGCAAAGTAAAAATATTTGATTCAGTAACTAATTTAACCCTCCAAGTGGCTCTAGTAACTATATGTACCATCAATCAATAAAGATCATTTTCTGCCTCCAGACAAGCAATATTATCCCCAACATATTCTTTAGCATGCTAGAAGTATATCTGATAAATAGAGATGTCATGCAACAAGTTGTGTGTACTTTTAATAATAATAATCTTTATTTAGTTATACACTATCTTAGATTTACAATTGTTTACATACAGGGTTATTCACTAATGATGATGAGCCTTAAAGACAACCCAACTTACATTCGCACTACTACTATAGTATTTTACAGTAGAAATCCGTTAGGATAGCCTTTACGGCCGAGCCAGAGTTTGTGAGACGAGCTTGAAGAGCGAGTCGAATAATACTGGCGAGATAAAAAAAAAATTATTCTGAGCAGGCCTTGATATGTGTTATACGTTTGGCAGTACTGAAGTGTATTGTCGCTCTTTGTCAAATTCGAGATTAAAAGGTTAGGTCTTGTTTGTTATTTGACACAGACTGACGTAAAACTTAACCTGCAAATCTCGAATTTGACATAGACTGACAATACACTTCAGTACTGCTAAACGTATAACACATATCAAGGCCTGCTCAGAATCATTTTTGTTTTATCTCATGGTATATTCATTACGTATGGATTGGGCTATGATCCAGAAATACAGAAGAAGAACTGCAACTGGGGAAGACAACGAAGCCACTGTTATAGAAATTTTAGAAGAGAATCTCCATGTCGGACAAAAAGAAAATGCTAGAAGGGTCGGTATAAGTCAGTCTTCGGTATCGCGCCTAATAAAAGAAAACTCTTTTCATGATTAGCATGTCATGTTAGTGCAGGATTTGAAGAACACAGATTATCTTACTGTACCTTTTTTCAATACCAATTACAATTAAATAACAATTTTTTTGACTTTCTATTGTTTAGCAACGATGACACATTTTCAAACAACAGTGGAGTAAATCGACATAATTGTCATTATTATGCTCTTGAAAATCCACGCTGGATAAGAAGCACTCATTTTCAGACAAGATACTCCGTAATTGTGTGGTGTGGCATCTTAGGTAACCGGATCATAGGACCACATTTTTTCCCGGGAACTTTAACAGGGGATATGTATCTGAATTTTCTGCATGAAACTTTATGAGAATTATTGCATGATGTACCCTTAAATATCAGAGATATCAGTACGATGGCGCACCTCTACACTATCATAGACTTGTGCGAAATTATTTAAACAATATATTTGCCAATAAATGGATTGGAAGAGGATCAGATGTAGCTTGGTCTGCAAGAAGTCCAGATCTAACACCATTAGATATTTTTCTGTGGGGTGCAGTTAAACCTAAAGTTTACGAGACACCAGTTCTAAATGAGGAAGATTTACGTAATCGAATCAATGAAGCTTGTAGAGCAGTTACACAAGAAACCTTAGAAAAAGTGAAGAGATCATTTCGAACGAGAATACTGACTTGCATTAGAAACGATAAAAAACATTTTGAGTACATGTTAGAATAATTTTTATTACATAAGTTATATATTGTTAAGTTTTCTGAATCAATTCTATCCGTAGTTTACCTAGGTATGTGAAATGAACAAAATAAATTCTTATTTCAGGAAGGTAGCCTTGATTTTACTGACAAATAATAAAAACACAGCAATCTAAATAAAATATTTCAAATTTTAAAATCTTAGTAGTAGTTACAGTCAAGATAGCTCAAAAATTGTCAAAACTCAAACATCAAAAAAAAAAAGTTCTACCCAGCGGCAAACTGTTTAGTAACCTCCTCTTAGAAAGTGGTAAAATGTCACACGACCCCGCACGTCAGGTTTAGGCGAAAGGGGGGTGGAAAGGTGATAAAATGGTATGTTTCAACAGTTTTTCGCAAATATCTCGTTAACTATGAGGTTTACTGCAAACTTTATCTTATACAAAATTAATCTACATTTAATTTACAATAAAAATTGTCGTATGCATTTTTGCGCTCCAGTCAGGGGTTACGAAGATATGGAGGGGCTAAGAATATAACTTTTTCTGTTTGGGCAAAAAAATCAAAAATGTCGCCGTCCCCACCGTCCTTGGGTTTGACGGGCGTTTAACATAATATGGCCGACGTTACTATGGAAACTGATCTTCAAGGGTGTATTCAGTCGTTTTCGCGTCGTTGGGAGTTAAAGCTTAGCTACCTAGCAACGTCAAAGATAGAGCCAATCCAAATTAATTTCGATTTTAACGTGACGTTTTGCAAAAACTCCCTAATATCAAATTAGAGTCCGTTATTAGATAAAGTTTGTAGTTAACCTTATTTTAATTCTATCCACATGAAAATAAAACAACAAAGGAGTGGAGCAATGTATGTATATTAACAGATACAGACACATAGACATATATACATAGACACATACATACAAACAAATGTTCCTATGTTATTTATGAGTCAGTAAGTATTTTTCAAGTGAGTACGATGGATCCCAAGCTAACTGGAAAATAATGACTTTCTTGCCCCCTCCATATCTTTGTAACCCTTGACTGGAACGCAAAAATTCATAAGACCATTTCTATTGTAAATTAAATGTAGATTAGTTTTGTATAAAACAAAGTTTGTGCTAAACCTCATAGTTAACGAGATATTTGCGAAAAACTGTTGAAACATACCATTTTACCACCTTTCCACCCCCCTTCCGCCTAAACCTGACGCGCGGGATCGTGTGATTTTTTACCACTTACTAAGAGGAGGTTACTAAACAGTTTGCCACTGGGTAGAACTTTTTTTTTTAATGTTTGAGTTTTGACAATTTTTGAGCTATCTTTTTTTATGTTTGGGTTAAACCCTAGTTTTACTGTACTATAGTGCAGATGTAAGTTGAGTTGCCTTTAAGGCTCATCATTCATGAATAACCTTGTATTTATTAATAATTTTTCTTAATATAATCGCTTAAGTTTTTCAAAACTCTGATATTTTTATAAGTTATAAGTTTTGAAACTTTTATAAAAGAAACAATTTTGGGAACTGCTTTTTGTAAGTTTAGGTAATCTAACATTATGTCTATTTCTAGTACTATAATTAATAATTACGAATATCACAACCATAAACTAAGTTTTGGGTCATATATTCTGGTAACAGGTTATTGACTGCTTTAATAACTAACAACAAAGAATTGAAACAAATACATTGCTTCATACTTCACCATTGTAAACAATCTAGCATCGCAGAAATTCTTGTATACTTAGAAAAGCGTAATACAATTTGCATTACTCTGTTCTGCTGTTTTTGCATTCTACACTTGACATAAAAATAATATACTAGAACAGTAATCAAAATGCAGTGCAATTGTTTCGTAAATCATAATTTTAGCCTGGATACTAAGCTTGTTAGAAATTTTACTGAATAAGCCTAATAGTGAAGCTATACGTAGGGTTTTCAAATTGTTACGGTCAATTTTCATTTTTGGTTAGTAATCAGCGATAAATAAAGGCATCAAAAGCGGTATATAAAAGTTATTCAGTTATTCATATACGAGGTCTGACAATTATATTATAAGACTGGGCGCTCTAAGAGCAGATTTGAACTTGCAAGGCGATTTACTGAACGTGGCTGTGTGTGCCTGCGTGTTATCGAACGAAAGAGACCAATCGCGTCTTCGTAACTTGTTTAACTTGGTGTGAGCAGTCGTTAGAAGCAGACTGTGTGTAGTGCTTGCGCCGCATTCATGGCGAACGAAAAAATCGAACAGCACATCAACTTGAAGTTTCTAGTGAAACTCAAGAACTCTGACAGAATGTCTTCAACTGTGGAAAGAAGTTTACAAGGATACCTGTATATCACGTGCAATGGTTGTGATGTGGCATAAGAGATTTTCTGGGGTTGGGTAAAAGTCGAACATGACGAACGTGAAGGGGGCCCCAGCACATTAAAAACCGATGAAAAAATCAATGAAGTCATCAGAAATTATCGACGTGTGAGTGTGAGAATGCTTGCAGAAATGGTAAATGTTAACAGAGAGACAGTACAACAAATTCTACATAACGAGTTGAACATGCAGAGTCTGTGCGAAAATGATCCCCAAGAACCTAACCCAAGACCAAAAAGACCCGCGTAAAGAGAGTTGCACAGACATCCTTGAGAGGTAGAATGAGGATCTGGATTTGCTGGAAAGTGTAATCACCTGCAACGAAACATGGATTTTCCGGTACAATCCAGAGACTAACAGGCAATCCATGCACTGGAAGTCTCCTTCGTCAACAAAAATCAAGAAAGCAAGAATGAGCAAACCAAAGGTAGAGGCGATGATTATCGCTTTTTATTTCGATATCAAGGGTGTTATCCTTAGTGAATGGGTATCTGCGGGCCAAACAGTTACCCAAGGCTACTATTTAGAGGTCTTCCAGCAGCTGAGGGAACGTGTAAGAAAGTAACGTCCTGATTTGTGGAAAAACAACGCCTGGCTCCTCCACCAAGACAACGAGCTAGCCCATAACGCCCTTTCTGTGAAGCAATTTTTGAGGGACAAAAGAATCCCACCGTATTTGCCCCCTGCAACTTTTACCTATTCCTAAAAATGAAAGAATCTTTGAAAAGAATCCACTTTGACACTTTAGAACAGATTAAGAAAAATCTGGTGTGATACACTCACACAACTTCCTTTTACAATGTTCTTATAATTAGTCAAAAATTTCATTTTTAATTTTTAGCCATTTGTCAAAAATTTTCAAAAATTACAAATACTACAAAAACGGTACAAAATAGAGCGTTAGTTGAAGAGACAAATTTTCTCTAGAATTTTAAGGTGAATTCAAAAATGTAATAATATACCGGGTGTTTTATTTAAAATAGAAGTTAATAAAAAAAATAGAAAAAAAAACCAAAGAAACCCACTTTAGAAGTATTCAACTGGAAAATCACCTATTTCACATCAATACACATTAAAAATGTAGTAAAAATGTAAAGTTTAAAAAAAATCGTTAGAGCCGTTTTTGAAAAAATCGAAAAAAACTGAAAAATCACAAGAGTAAACACCTACCGGTTATGCGATTTTCTTCAAAAGCTTGCTGTCTCATCTACATAGTACACAAAACTTATATATGAAGTTTCAACGCGATACCTCTTTTAGTTTTTGAGATATTCTGTTCACAGACAGACACACAGACAGACAGACAGACAGACAGACACACAGACAGACCAATGAAAAAAAATCTGGTGTGATACACGCACACAACTTCCTTTTACAGTGATCTTATAATTAGCCAAAAATTTGATTTTAAATGTTTTAAGCATTAGTCAAAAATTTTCAAAAATTACAAATACTACAAAAACGGTACAAAATAGAGCGTTAGTTGAAGAGACAAATTTTCTCTAGAATTTTAAGGTGAATTCAAAAATGTAATAATATACCGGGTGTTCTATTTAAAATAGGAGTTAATAAAAAAAAAAGAAAAAAAACAAAAGAAACCCACTTTAGAAGTATTCAACTGGAAAATCAACTATCTCACATCAATACACATTAAAAATGTAAGAAAAATGTAAAGTTTAAAAAAAATCGTTAGAGCCGTTTTTGAAAAAATCGAAAAAAACTGAAAAATCACAAGAGTAAACACCTACTTCCGGTTATGCGATTTTCTTCAAAAGCTTGCTGTCTCATCTACATAGTACACAAAACTTATATATGAAGTTTCAACGTCATACCTCTTTTCGTTTTTGAGATATTCTGTTCACAGACAGACACACAGACAGACACACACACAGACAGACCAATGAAAAAAAAAATGTTTTTTGGGATCAGGGGACTCTAAAACGTGAAGATCAGTTGAAAACTCAATTTCGAATTTTTGGGGTGAATCCAATACTTCCTTTATAGTAAAAGGAAGTAAAAATATGTTTTTTGCGATCAGGGTACTCTAAAACGTGAAGATCTGTTGAAAACTCAATTTCGAATTTTTGGGGTGAATCCAATACTTCCTTTATAGTAAAAGGAAGTAAAAAGCGGCAACCCTACTGTGCAGTCTCACATCTGAGTCCCAGCACTGGCAAAAACGTATGCAAAGCTGTATATTTAGGGAAGGGGAGTACTTTGAAGGGGACCATTGTTAAATTGTACTATTTTTAAAATAAAGTAAATTTTTTACACTAATCTTATAGTCAGACCTCGTCGTTCACTGATTTAATTTTACGCGGGGCACCTTTGTGTTCCCTTTTTTTTGCCATTCGTGGATATTTGCTTTGCCATTCGCGGATGGAATTGCCAAAGTTAACTGTTTCAACTTTCACACGCTAACGGCCGGTCTTATGAAGGCTACTAATCTGACGTTAACTTTAATTCGCTTTTAAAATAAACAAAAGCGCATAAAAATTTGTGTACTAATGAATAATATGTCATAAGCGCAAACGTTTTGATGAGCTTTTGTTTAATTTAATTGCGAATTAAAATTACCGTCAGGATAGTGACCTTCATAAGACCATCCGTAAGTAAATAAAGCAGACGTATGCGGTTTATGTCATGAACACCTAAATAACATTATTTATCACAAACTAGTATACGTACTTATCGAGCTTATTCCTTTGAATTTTTTATTACCAAATCGGACCTGAAATAAATTGTAAAATTATAACTTGAATAAACAAATGGACATTTATTTGAGCTCTAGATTCACGTGGCAGACTTATGTTACATATGAAATTTTGGTTTGTATATGCACGTTTATGTATTTTTGAATTTTTTGAGGTTGCATAGTATAAATAAATCTAGTTTACGGAAGCTAACCCCGTTTTTATCATTTATGTGTTTACTTGCACATCGCGGTTTTGATTTCGCGGCATTCTTCTGGAACGTAACCCCCGTGAATGGCGAGGTCTGACTGTGATATAATTGTCGGACTTCGAATTCTGTTTTTGGTAACTTTTAATCGATAGGCTTTAATCACAATCAGTAATACTACATAAGCCCTGGTTTGACGCAAGCAATTTTTAGTTTTTTGCGACAGTCACATAGAATTTTAACATGTACACACACGATCATTGAAAATGAACAGGGTTATGCAACACATGTTACACATTTGAAACATTTGTGTTTGGAAGGCTACTATAACCGTGTTATTCAAAAAGTACTTCATCTAATGCACACGGATTCATAAAAGTAGCCCGATATTTCTGTAATTTTGCATGGGGCCATAATATTGGTTGCACAGCCCTGTTCATTTTCAATTATTCTTTGTGTAATAGTATATAAGCCTGTCTCCCCAAGGCGCACCAGCTGTATTTATGTTTACCACGATTTTTCTTATGAAGCCTACTTGTTCCATTATTAATAAATTTTCCTGTGGATAGGGCGATGGCAAATTCAGTTTAAGGAATAGGTGTATAATGAATCCATGAGTAGATAAACACTTGAATATAATTTTTTTGTAATCATGCCGAAAAGTTGCAAATACGAGCCCAAACCCATATGCATTTGTACGGCGGTACGATTTTAACAAGTGGGTAAGTAAATGTTTAAGACAACAGGTTATTTACTATATCAGCGTAAAACATAACCCATTACATATAGAACCAATGTAGTATCAGAAACTAGTAGTATGTTTTAATAAAGTAAATATTTACACAAAAAAATCTGATGTGATACACGCACACAACTTCCTTTTACAGCGATCTTATAATTAGCCAAAAATTTTTAATTTTTAAGCATTTGTCAAAAATTTTCAAAAATTAGAAATTCTACAAAAACCGTACAAAATAGTGTTAGTTCAAGAGACAAATTTTCTCTAAAATTTTAAGCTGCATTCAAAAATGTAATAATATACCAAGTGTTATATTTAAATAGGGAGTTAATAAAAAAATACGAAAAAAAAAGAAACCCAAAAAATTGAAGAAACTGAAAAATCACAAGAGTAAACACCTACTGCCGGTTATGCGATTTTCTTCAAAAACTTGCTGTCCCATCTAGATAGTACACAAAACTTATATATCAAGTTGCAACGCCATACCTCTTTTCGTTTTCGAGATATTCTGTTCACAGACACACAGAGCAATAAACAAAAACATGTTTTTTGGGATCAGGGGACTCTAAAACGTGAAGATGTGTTGAAAACTCAATTTTGAATTTTTGGGGGGAATCCAATACTTCCTTTACCGTAAAAGGACGTAAAAATGAGAAAATTGTAGGTACTTATAGAACACATGAATTTGTACTGTAATTTTATGAAACAAAAGTCTCAAAATTATAGTTAAAAACTGTGTTACGTCTCTTTTAGCAGCAATGACAGCTTGAATTCGTTTTTCCATGGTGTTAAGAAGTTCAGGTACGAAATTATCTGTTGCACACGTAGGCCAATTACACACTGAGAAAACAAATTTCGTGAAACTTGTATCTGAAACGAATTGCATGAAACTTTGTTTCTTGTACAATTCACATCAGTGAAACTTGTTACATTGAATGTTTCGCCGATTCGATATTGTAGTATGCAAATATGTCTTTCGATGAGAATGCGGTTTTGCTATGGTGGGTAAACCACCGAAAAAATTGTATTAAGAAAAAAAGACGATTCTGAGTTCATCCTGTTAATGTTAATTTGCAACATAGTGCTTCTGTCGTTGGTAGGGAACATCCTAAGTAGTTTAAAGAATTTTACAGAATGAGAAAGAAAAACTTTTACGTTCATTGGAATTGGTGAAGCCATTGATTAAAAAAAAAGAAATTCATTGGAGAACATACTTTCATAAGTATTAAATTAAGTTCCAAGAACTAATTACTTATTCGTGTAATTAAAAAATTGTTGTATTTATATCTCAACTCAAATAATTTGCGAAGCAAATTTCATGAAATAGAGCATGTCCTCTTACATGAAACTTGTATACGCAACAATTTTTGCTCTCCGGTTTCAGAAACACCTGTCTGCATCATCTTATTTGGGTACACGTGCTATGTGTTAATGAAACAAGTTTCCTGTTTCGTGTAACGAGTTTTACGAAATTTGTTTCTCCAGTGTATAATCGGCCTTATTTCACATTAAATAAAACAAGTGTTAAACAAACAGTGTACACTTTGTTGGCATAAGTACAATGTACAGACTATAATTTTTTGATAATAAAAGAGAATCTTAATATAATTTTTATTTTCAAAGAAAAAAGTATTTATACACTATAATACCTTCTATACAATCGCATTTTCATTTGGAAATTCGAAAACAGTCAGATGACCTTCATAAAGGGGTCCCTGCTCTTTCCTCCGTCCGAGAAATGTTTAATAAATACAAATTAATCACAGTTACAGAGTATTAATGAAATAGTTTACGTCTGATCACTCGCGAAAGAACAGAAAGTACACAATAACAATATAAGATACATAATAATAATAATAAAAACGGTAATAGTAAATTATTTTAAACAAAATATGGAAATTAGCAAAGTGGATACTAATAGGCCGATTACACACTGGAGAAACAAATTTCCTGAAACTTGTAGCTGAAACGAATCGCATGAAATGTTGTGTCTTGTACAATTCACACCAGTGAAACTTGTTACATTGATTTGTTTTGCCGATTCGACATTGTAGTATGCAAATATGTCTTTCGATGGGGATGTGGTTTTGTTATGGTGGGTAAACCGTCGGAATAATTGATTAAGAAAAACAAGATTTTGGGTGTATCCTTTCAATGTGATCAATTTTCAACATGTACTTCTGTTGTTGGTATCGGACTGCTGCAACATTCTGAGAAGTTTAAAGAATTTTTAAAGACAAGCCAGCCAAACTTTTGCCTGTTCATACTACTAACCACTATTAATAAGCATCAAAACTAAAATAAATTCCAAAACAAATGTCATAAAACATAGCATGTTGTTCAAACTTTTGTTTGACCATGAATTTAACATAAAAAGTGTAAAACGAACTGAAATCGTGTAAACACAAAAGTGCCTGCAAGTAGGTTACAAAACTAATGAAAGCGTGCCAATTAAGTGTTTGTAAACAAAGACTCGGCAGTTTTATCAATCGCACTAGGTCATATTACGAATTATTACAGCGAGCATTTTGACAACGTTTGCATTACGCGAACTGTAGTAGGTCGAGTTGCGAACAACGCTGTCTTAAGTGCATACGATCGTAATTTTAATTAGTGATGGGCATAATCGCATGATTTCAATAATCGGAATGTTTCATTTCGGAATGTTTATAAAATCGGAATACCATCCGATTATTTTACATTCCGTAAATGCAAGCAAGGGAAAACGAGCGAAACAACAACAAGCGGAAGGAAAATGAAGTGCGTCCAAATTTGCGATGCGGCACTCGCCGTTGCGCCGTAAGCCCTTATCTGCGTTGGCATCTATTGTTTGGGTTTCTAAGACGGCCAGTAAAACAATTTATGAGTTTGAGTCGCACAGTGGGATGTGAGGAAATAAAATATTTTTTCAAATTATTACAGTAGTTACTTTAATAGACTTTCGGAAAATGGTAGTGATATTTTAAAGTTTAATGGCACATAAAGCACATAATAGATAGTATAAAACAATACATGAATTTGAAGTCTGTAAGGTGTACTATCTAATAATTAATCTACGGAATACCACTGCCATTAGTGCCAGCATATAGCAGTCAAGTTAGTCAACACAACATTTCGTATTCCCTTCAGTTCAAATTGGCATTTTGTTTTCGCATTTTATATACCATATCGAGTAAAATAATCGAATTCCGAAAGTTCCGAATTTTGTGCACCGAACAGTAAAATAATCGAATTCCGAAAAGTTCCGACATAATCGGAACCTTCCGACTTTTTTAACATCGGAAACTTTCCGATTATTCATTCCGGATAGGCCCATCACTAATTTTAATAGTAGGTTATAAACACGGCACACATTTAATTGTATACAGGGTGTAGAATTGGTTCACGCACCATAGGGATTTCCATGTTAAATTCTTAATGTTCAAATATTGGCTCCCCAAATGATTTTAGAGAAAAAGTGTAAATATGTTTCTTGTAGAGAAAAAAATACTGTATACTACCATATCATTACTTATTTTTTTACTTTTCATACAAGGGTTAAAATTAAGGAAATTAAAACTACTATTTTAGCAAAAATAGATAGTGCCTTGGAATCGTTGAAACAAAAAACAATTGTTAGTTAGCTGTCATATTAGCGTCTTGATAATAAATGTAGAAGTGTTTTAAGTAATTCTGAGATAATATCATGTATTCATTGAATGAAAAGATCCTAATGGTGAAATGGTACTATTCTGGTAATAGTGCACGTGCAGTGAGTGATATGTTTGCTGCAGAATATCCGAATCGACCAATTCCAAGCCACACTACTGTTGACAGAATGATCCGCAAATTTGAAGCAACTGGTACTGTAAATAATAAGTGTAAATGTAATGAAAACGCCTTGCAAAATGTAAGACATCAAGAAAATGCAAACGCTGTCGACATATTACTTTCAGTAACTGAAAATCCTAATGTAAGTGTACGTCAAATGGGAGAAAATATTGGGATACACTACACTACAGTGCACAAAATTTTGAAAAAGCACCAGTACCGTTCCTATAAATATCAGTGCCACCAAGAGTTGCTTCCGAATGATATGGAGAGAAAGGCTGAGTTATGCTACACCATTATGGAAAAAGCAAACGAAGATAGAAATTTTTTAAGGAATGTCTGTTTTACAGATGAGTGCACGTTTACGCTTAACAATGAGCCAAACGTGCAAAACTGTAGAATTTGGGCTACACAAAATCCTCATTATTATTTAGCAACGAGAACCCAATATCCTCAAAAATTAAATGTTTGGGCCGGTATCTTAGGGCATCATATTATTAGACCCTTTTTCCTTGATGGAAATTTAACGTCTGAACGTTTTTTACAAGTATTATCCGAAATAACACCAGCTATAAATGAGGTTGCACCGGAAAATGAAGAAGTTTGGTTTCAAATGGATGGATGTCCTGCACATAACAGTCGTGTCGTCCGGGAATATTTCAATCAAAGCTTCAATGGCAAAGTTATTGGTAGAGGATACGAAATTTGTTGGCCTGCTCGGAGTCCTGACATTTCTCCTAATGATTTCTATTTATGGGGAAATTTGAAATCAAAGATTTACAGTGGTAACCGTTTTGAAGATTTGCAACAATTGAAAACTAGTATTCAAGATCACTGCGCTAGAATTTCGCCAAATCAGTTGGCAAATGTCAGACGAGAATTTTATGATAGACTGGGTTATTGTTTAACAGTGGCTGGAGGCTTATTTGAACATTTACTATAGTAATTGTTTTTTTTGTGTTAATTCGTTAAATAAAATTTACTTGTTCTATTGCAGATTATTATTCTCATTATTTTAAATTTTCAATATGCAAGAAAAACGAGATTCAGCTTGTTAAAATGACAGTGGCCTTGTTTCAACAGTTTATCAAAGCATCGCTGGTTTTTGTTAAGGTGACAGTTTAAGTTTCTCTGTTTTGTAAGAAAGGAAAATAAATTTTCGGCACTAGAATGCATTGTCTAAATGCAAAATTACTTAAAACACTTCTACATTTATTATCAAGATGCTAACATGACAGCTAACTAACAATTGTTTTTTGTTTCAACGATTCCAAGGCACTACCTATTTTTGCTCAAATAGTAGTTTTAATTTCCTTAATTTTAACCCTTGTATGAAAAGTAAAAAAATAAGTAATGATATGGTAGTATACAGTATTTTTTTCTCTACAAGAAACATATTTACACTTTTTCTCTAAAATCATTTGGGGAGCCAATATTTGAACATTAACAGCCGGTCTTATGAAGGTCACTAATCTGACGTTAACTTTAATTCGCTGTTAAAATAAACAAAAGCGCATCAAAATTTGTTTACAAATGAATAAAATGTCATAAGCACTATCGTTTTGATGCGCTTTTGTTTATTTTAACAGCGAATTAAAGTTAACGTCAGATTAGTGGTTTTTATAAGACTGGCTGTAAGAATTTAACATGGAAATCCCTATGGTGCGTGAACCAATTCTACACCCTGTATAAGCTTCTGTATTATTATTTTAAATCAATATACTTTAAACGATGAAAGTGTATTCATCGGTAACGATACACGAAGGCTAAAATTGTCTGTAAAGAGTTGGTTAGGCCTGGCCAACTCACGTTATCTCTTATAGCAATAACCACAAGTTCCATCTCTTGTCAAGGAATAACCTGGTCCTACAATACTATAAAATTCTAAAATTCCATCGGTGGACTTGGCTATTTTTTACACATGTTCTGTTACATGAAACTTGTATACGCAACAATTTCTGTTTGCTTTCCTGTTTCAGAAACGCATGTCTGCATCATCTAGATACGTGTCCCATGCGTTAATGAAACAAGTTTCCCGTTTCATGCAACGAGTTTCACGAAATTTGTTTCTCCAGTGTGTAATCGGCCTAAGTTACTTAATGCTAAAGGTGCTCAGAATTAAAAAGCTAATTTTTAATGCAGATCTTAAAAGAAAGTAATATGTTCGGATATAAAACACTTCAGTAGGAATATATGTGTCATGCATTTGGGCTCGTAAGTGCAACAGGCGTTTTTTGTAATTGATTAGACATTAAATACTTAGTAGTGAAATATATCGTTATCGTTAAAACTTTGGACAATTTTTCAAAACCTTTCTAAGGGCGCACAGCCGTCTGAGATGACAATTGAATTTCAAGAAGCAGCATGAGGAAAACGTGCCAATTCAATCACATGCAAACAAACGCCCTCCTTAAGTTATACACACTTTGTATTCCTTCTTGATAACATACTCCACGCAATTTTTCCAATGAATACTTGAAGCATTTTGTAATGCTTGCAATGGGAGTTCTATATTTGCTAATTTAAAATTGTGATCAATTTCAGTTTTATAAAAGAGTGTGTATTATTTGGAGGATGGAGGTATTTATTCCTTTACGATATGATTTAACAATCCCAGGTCCCCTCCAATCTGGGGTTGATAACTTTACTGGTCTGCCTGTATTCTTTTATCGTTTGATATATGGTGGAAGTTGCACCTTCTAAAAATTAACATTGTTAAATGTTCATACAATGATTCCTAAGCCCTTTGACATCTTATCCATTGTATTGACAATTTTAGATACGATAGCGGTCATATTCATATCTGGTTCATCAGTTACAGTCTACTTATACATATTTAATATGCATTGCTTATCGGCTACAGATAAATGATATACGCATCTTTGGGGGCGAAACTAACACCGAACTGGTACTGGCTACAGCATCCATATTTACAAATATATGCAATATTAAAGATACTAAACAATTAGTTATGCAAAGTACTGATTTTTTACTTTGAAAATCACAGAGAGTTTAAAAACACAAAACTGATACGTCAAATTCCGTGTTTATCACAACATACATCAGATAATAATATAAAAAGGCATGGCCGAATCCCTACCAAATAATTTTTTTGTAAAACCATATTTCTAAGATGATTTCAATTACACACCGGGCATGATGCAACAGTTTGCAACACTGGGATTTTCCCCATGCATAGCATAGTTTGAGTCATGGTAGTGAAGGGGTTAATGTAATACATATCACATTTTAAACAATTGTCTGATTTTCTTTTATTAACTGGCAACCATTTATCGATATTTTCTTCTGTGTTTCATTTGTTTTGATGCATACCATTTTTATGATTTACAGTTCAAACAGTTCTGCCATATAACTTTTATCATTTGTAAAAAAAAAACCTTGTAAATCTAATATCATTAAAGACGTAATAGATCTATCTAATGATGCCATTATCATTTTTGATGTTTATTAAAAAAAATAAGTTAATGTATATAAACCTCCTCATATGTAAAATATTATGTATGCTAGTTTCAACGTAAACTGTATGAAAATTAGAAACAGGCAGCACGACCTAATAAACCAATAACCATAATTAATGTTTTGTGTCAGTACTTGGTATATCGCTGGTAACAATTTCCTATAATAGTATTAACAGCGTACATACATCAAACAAGTAGAGACACTTAAGCCAAATGTTGAAACCTGTCTAGAGTGCCTGGGACAGTAACTCGGGGGGTATTTCTAAGCTTGACTATCAGATGGCAGCACAAAATTCTACCAATCAGACCCAGTTACTAGTTCTGCTACCAATCATATGTGACAAAGTAGTGGCGCCATTTGTTAGTACTATCGGAAAGTACCCCCCAGGAGCTGTTCAAGGTCATCCAAATCAGAATTTTGACATCAAAGGAACCGACAGTGAGTGTCTCTACTTGTTTGATATATGTACGCTGGTATTAAACAGCTCGCTACACCTACCAAATTTTAAGGGAATCAGCAGGTTAGCTTTATTAATATTCCAATATCAAAAACTAAAATTTTGGAAGCCAGTATAAAATTCCATCAAGTTAATATTTGCAATTTTAATTGGACAGAGCAGAAATACACGTGTAGGTCTATATTTTAAAGAAATTAAACACACATTGTGTTGCTAGTTTCTGAATCGTGACTGAAATAACATTGTTTTTCTTGAATTACTAATTTAATACCATAAACGGTTTTAATAAATCTTACCCAACCACCCACTCCGCCGTACCCTCAAAAAGTTTATCCGTAAACACATTTGTAAGAGTAGCTACAGATAATGCACAATAAACTCCTCTTATATCGACTTCTCCGCCTCTATGCATACTAAACGCACCATCACAAGACTTCACATCACATAAAAATTTTTGCAATGCTTCTCTACAACAAAAACAAAATTTTATTACATTCTGATGCACAACGATGAACATTACCTGTTAATAATATCATATGCCTTTTTTGTACCTATTATACACAATGAATTTACAGCTGCATAAGTTGTGGCAAGATGTGCCATTTGTCCAGGGCCACCTCCAAATCCTCCCTCGGGAGCCTGACATCTAAAACAAATAAGATTACTACATGCATACTAAACATTAATTTCTATTTTCTGTTTGTAGTAACCAATTATTTTAATCACAACCAATTGCAACCGTTTGAATGATACCACTGAGTACAACAGCATTGCATGTATTAGTAATTCAAAATATCATTAATAACTACATAATTGAATTTATAAAACTAGTTAGGAAATGCCTCATTTTCTGAAATGCGTGGGATTTTGTAGAAAAAGCAAAGCGAGATCTCGCAAAGACATGAGCGCGCAGCATGAGGGTTCTTTTCTTAAGAATTTGATTGAATTGCCTTCAAGCAATCAATGCGAATACAAAAAATAAAAATCTTGCTAGACAAGAGTTTTGTTCAAATGATCTTCGGGTGGAGAATTAAATGAATAGAGAAAAATGTGAGTTATACATCAAATTTTAAATTTGTCAAAGCGGCGACGTAGTGACAAGAAAAATGTAGGAATTCCGTTATAACTTCTGATTGGTGCATGTAACCCTATTAAAATTTGATTGGTCTACAATATATGAGGTTAACGATAATCACTAGTTGTGAAATATTGTCGTTTCATAATTAGTTACGAACGGTGTGACGTTTCAAAAATGATTGAAGTTTTGAAAAGTAATACTTTGTGTCAAAATTATAAAAAAAGTAATATTTACCTCCCTAAGAAATCGACTAATGCATCTTTCAAATCCTCTGGTAATTTAACTTCTAACAATGAGAGACTATGTAAAATCCAGTAACTAATCCAGGTGCGACTGGCATCTAGACACTGAAAATATACGCACAATTTTATATATGTTTCAATAGGAGTGTTTTCTTAAGAAAGCTACCTTGTATCCTGGTGGAAGATACATTAGCCAGTGCTTTAATGTATGTATATGTTCCAATCTTAACAATTTTGGCAAACTCCTATCTACCTCACATCGAAGATTAAAACTCCGTAGTATTTGATTAACATTTCTTTCCACTTCTATCTGAAATAAGGTTAAGTTTGTTCACAAATGAGCGTGCGAAATTGACCGCATAAAACAACTGGCACCCGAGCTTCGGGTTATTTACAAACCTGATCTGCAGAAGTGTCCGTTACTTCGTTTTCGTCATTGTATCGTTCTTTTTTAAGTTCTTCAAGATTTCGTAAAGTAGCAGCCATAGAAGAATCGGACACGAACATGTTAAGAACTTAACCTAATAGAATTACGAACCGCTTAACCATCGTGACTTTATTGAACGTCCCTCCATCTACGCGTCATTCGATTAATACATTGGTAGAATGCGATTAACCAATTTCCTGGAGTTGTAAGTTTTACACGAACCCCATCTTTTTGAAAGATTGTATAAGGAACAATTTTCTTTAAAATGTTATTCGTAAATATTTTGCAATATAAAATAAAATAAAACTTGAACTTAATTTATTTATTTGAAATCGGCAGTGAAGTACGCCAAAATCGTCATTAAAATACGAGAAATCGGCAGTGAAGTAACCTATTGTTTTAAGACTTTTGTAGGTGGCGATGTGACAAATAAACGTCAACCGACGTCAACATAACCTACAAAAGTTGGTTAAACTGTTGTGATTTCACGATTTCTCTAGTTCAAATAAAACATAGTGTACTATCCCTCATGTGGCTTATTTCCCTTGCCCCCACGTGCCTCGGCAACTAAATCCACATTCGTGGTAAAAAGTTCCAACTTCAGTGTCTTGGTATACAACACGGTGTAAGATATTTACACCGTGGTATACAATAATACTAACACCCGTATTCATAGTCGTTCGCCAGCGGATCGCCGGCGACTCGCCGGAGTTTCGTTATGAGTAGTATGTTGGCGGCACTGTACGTCTATGTCAAATTCGAGGTGATCAGGTTAGGTTTTCAGTCAGATTTGACAGAAACTGACACAAAATCTAACCTGCTAACCTCGAATTTGACATAGACGTACAGTGCCACCAACATACTATTCATAACGAAACTCTGGCGAGTCGCCGGCGATTCGCTGGCGAACGACTATGAATACGGGCGTAACAGCCGTATTCATAGTTGTTCGCCAGCGGCTCGCCGGCGAGTCGCCGGAGTTTCGTTATGAATAGTATGTTGGCGGCACTGTACGTCTATGTCAAATTCGAGGTTAGCAGGTTAGATTTTGTGTCAATTTCTGTCAAAACTGACGGAAAACCTAACCTGCTAACCTCGAATTTGACATAGACGTACAGTGCCGCCAACATACTATTCATAACGAAACTCCGGCGACTCGCCGGCGAGCCGCTGACGAACGACTATGAATACGGCTGTTAGTTTGTATACCAAGTACCAAGGCACTGATATTTAGCTTTTTATCACGAATGTGGATTTAGTTGCCGAGACCAAGGCAAATAAACCACATGGGGGATAAAAAGGAACTTCAGTACCGAGTACATTTAGTCCAGTCGTTGAAGGTAAAAATATGCTATTACCTCAGAATTCTTTGAACCTTGACCGATTGTCGTGAAATTTGGTGAGTGGTTAGGGGATGGCTCAAGGAGCAAAAGTGACCTAGCGCCATGTGCGCTTTTACCCTGAGAGTGGATGCCACCCCTTCTCGGGGGTGGAAATTGTTCACTCAAAATAACTCCGGAAATGGATAGAGGGATAAATTCTAAGTAAAAAATCCTCCATATAGTTTTTTCGATAGATCGATATTTTTCGAGCTATTCGCGATTGAAAACTTAGATTTTTCATGATAAAAATGCATGTTTTTGGACGGTTTTTCGCGAATAAGTCGAAAACTTCGCGTTCTATCAAATAAGTTGCAATAACCAAAAATGAAGCTTAGAAAACAGCAAAGAGATTGGTTTTTTATGAATGCTCTAGGTCCAAAATAAAAGAAGTTATGGCTCGTTGAAGAAGATTTTTTTTTGCAACAATTTTGTTCGAAGTAATCAACGTTAATTAACGAAAAACCGATGCATTTTTCGTGAAAAACGTATAGAATATTTTTTGTAGTGATTGAAAAGACATTTAAAATGAGTACTATTAGAAGTCAATTGCATTATAACTAAACGAGTTACGATGAAAAAACTCGAATTTTTGAAAAAAAAATGAGCGCTAAAACCTCATCCATTCCACCAGAATTGATATTGACCATTATCCCTTTACAAATTACTTTATTTTAGTATTACTCATGTAATCCAAAAGTTATTAATATTATTTTTTAAGTTTTTTTCTTTAGTTTTAAGTATTTTCAAAATAAGGTATTTTTTTAAGAAATTTGAAAAATACGTTATCCACTTTCATCATATTTTTTTTTCGAAAAATACGCATTGTAACTCAACCAAACTTTTGTATTACATAAGTAATACTAAAATAAAGTCATTTGTAATGGGATAATGGTTAATATCAATTCTAGTGGAATGGCTGGGGTTTTATCGCTCATTTTTTTTTTTCAAAAATTCGAGTGGCCCACCGTTTTTGCATCGTAACTCGCTTAGTTATAATGCAATCGACTTTTAACAGTGCTCATTTTAAAGGTCTTTTCAATCACTACAAAAAATGTTCTATAAGTTTTTCCCAAAAATGCATCGGTGTTTCGTTAATTAACGTTGATTACCTCGAACCAAGTTGTTGCAAAAAAAATCTTCTTCAACGAGCCATAACTTTTTTTATTTTGGACCTAAAGCATTCATAAAAAACCAATCTCTTTCCTGTTTTCTAAGCTTCATTTTTGGTTATTACAACTTAATTGATAGAACGCGAAGTTTTCGACTTATTCGCGAAAAACCGTCCAAAAACATACATTTTTATCACGAAAAATTTAAGTTTTCAATCGCGAATAGCTCGAAAAATATCGATCTATCGAAAAAACTATATAGAACATTTTTTACTTAGAATTTGTCGCTCTAGCCATTTCCGGAGTTATTTTGAGTGAACATATTTCCACCCCCGAGAAGAGGTGGCATCCACTCTCAGGGTAAAAGCGCACCTCGGCGCTATGTCACTTTTGCTCCTTGAGCCATCCCCTAACCGCTCACCAAATTTCATGTCAATCGGTGAAGGTTCAAAGAATTCGGAGCGGAAAACCTTCAACGACTGGACTAATTATGTTTTTTTAAATCGAGAAATCGTGAAATTACAACATTTTAACCAACATTTATAGGTTATGTTAACGTCGGTTGACGTTTACCCATATATCTAATACTTACTATATTGCTAGCGGCTATGAGTGGGAAACTCACGAAGGAAGTGAGACAGACAACCAACTCTTCAATGTATAATGGTGAGCTGTGCGCAAGTATTTCAAGGTGAATTCGAAAATGTAATAATATACCGGGTGTTTTATTTAAAATAGGAGTTAATAAAAAAATAGAAAAAAAAAACAAAAGAAACCCACTTTAGAAGTATTCAACTGGAAAATCACCTATCGTACATTAATACACATTAAAAATGTAAAGTTTAAAAAAAATCGTTAAGAGCCATTTTTGAAAAAATCGAAAAAAAACAGAAAAATCACAAGAGTAAACACCATAAATACTTCCAGTTATGTGATTTTCTTCAAAAGCTTGCTGTAGCATCTACATAGTACACAAAACTTATATATGAAGTTTCAACGCCATACCTTTTTTCGTTTTTAAGATATTCTGTTCACAGGCAGACAGACAGACAGACACACAGACAGACAGACCAATGAAAAAAATCTGGTGTGATACAAACACACATCTTCCTTTTACAGTGATCTTATAATTAGTCAAAAACTTCATTTTTAATTTTTAAAAATTTTTCAAAAATTTTCAAAAATTACAAATTCTACGAAAACGGTACAAAATAGTGCGTTAGTTGAAGAGACAAATTTTCTCTAGAATTTTAAGGTGAATTCGAAAATGTAATAATATACCGGGTGTTTTATTTAAAATAGGAGTTAATAAAAAAAATAGAAAAAAACAAAAGAAACCCACTTTAGAAGTATTCAATTGGAAAATCACGTATCTCACATCAATACACATTAAAAATGTAAAGTTTAAAAAAAATCGTTAGAGCCGTTTTTGAAAAAATCGAAAAAAACTGAAAAATCACAAGAGTAAACACCTACTTCCGGTTATGCGAGTTTCTTCAAAAGCTTGCTGTCTCTTCTACATAGTACACAAAACTTATATATGAAGTTTCAACGCCATACCTCTTCGTTTTTGAGATATTCTGTTCACAGGCAGACAGACAGACACACACACACAGACAGACAGACAGACCAATGAAAAAAATATGTTTTTTGGGTTCAGTGGACTCTAAAACGTGAAGATCTGTTGAAAACTCAATTTCGAATTTTTGGGGTGAATCCAATACTTCCTTTATTGTAAAAGGAAGTAAAAATTGGTAAATGTTTTTTAGTACCTACTTATATAGGTATAGCTACCACAGATAAAGAAAAGCAACTATATATCTAAATATGCATAAACTAGCAAGGGTGGGGGTATGTTTTATGTCATAACTTTTTCATCCTACATTATAAGAAAATTAAATTTTACGATCTTCATAGAGACGAGAAAGTATCAGTTTGTAAGGCTAGCCTTGCAAAACAACCCCCAATGGCTAGACAAGAAAAAGATTGCCACGTTTTCCAGTTGGGGGCGCTGAAATACTTTGTCAAATAAGGTCACTAGATCAACACACTAAAGTGTAAGGTACCGCCATTAGTGATTTTTTTTATATCTATCCTTGTAGTACAATTTTATTTTTTCCAACTAGGGATAAAACCACAATCTAACCATAAGTTGACTTTACAGCAGTGCCATTACACCAAAAAGAAAATCCCCAAAAACTAGTGTTTTCCCTATTGCACTTGGGAAATTTGCATTTGTTATCTTTATCTCACAATTTTCTCACATTCTCACGCATGAAATGGAATGGTGGTATCTTACACTCACGACCGGTCTTGTAAAGACCACTAATCTCACGTTAAAATAAACAAAACCGCATCAAAACGTTAGTGCTTATGACATTTTATGCATTAGTGAACAAATTTTTATGCGCTTTTGTTTAGTTTAACAGCGAATTAAAGTTAACGTCAGGTCAGTGGCCTTTATAAGACTGGCTGTTAGTGTATTAATCTAGTGACTTTACTGTCAAACCAAAGCGCATATAATTAGTGGTCTTTGGACAAACCAAAATTAAAAAAGTTTATAATTAACATGTTTGCTTTAAGTAATAGCTATTTTCCTTTTATAAAAATATCTGCTATGGCCTCCTAACTTTAATAAATTAAGGTAAGGGCCGATTTCATAATCAAATTTAAAGCTTCATTTAACTAAAGTGACACTAGAATGTGCACAGTGACATGTACTACATATAGCATCATGCGCATTCTAATGTCACTTTAGTTAAATGAAGCTTTAAATTTGATTATGAAATCGGCCCTAAGTGCGTTGTTTAACAAACGCTTACAGTTACAGCAGAACCATTCTAGTTTTACGGGCGGCAAAAAACAGAACTTATATTAAAACCTAGTAATTTCTATGCTTTATATTGATAACAATTTTTGACATTTATCAAATGGAACGGCCACTATTGCAAGGAAGCGTGAGAAACTAGCTATAGTAAGATACAGCGGTGACAAAAATTTGAAAAACCCAAATATGTTAAGGAAATTTGCTATAAAGCTTCTCGTATACCTATTTATCGTGTACTGACTTATTTTTTTAAATTAAAAAAATCTCATAACTCATTTTTAGGTTCGTTTGCAATCGCGCTGAAAATCATGAACGAATTTAATGATTTTCATATGGTTAAAGCTGAAAAAAAGGAAAGAACGGCATAAAGTTAGTTATAAGGCAAATCTGAATGTTTATTATTGAAGCGGAATTAGGTCGGCAAATTAATGGGTACCATTCAAAAGACAACATTTCTCGATAGATGACCTACATAGGTACTTAAAGATGGATGGAAGTTTATTTGTATTAAATCAAAACTATAAAGTGCGTTTTTTTTTCTATAATAACTGTCAAAGTGTTACAATGTTGGTAGATATGTGATTAAAACGCTAGTAAATTTTTATACCTCATATTGGTCGAACTATAGCTCCTCTATTTACAAATACCCGGAGGACCAGAGGATTTCTGTAGGGGATCCTACCCTTAGCCGACTGTTCCGGTTTTAAGGCGCCGAAAGTCCGCCCTCATCTCTCCCTTTTCTATTTACAAATAGTAGCGACATCGTGGGGCAAACCTGATGCAAACATGGAAATACAAACAGTTACTAAACGATACGAGCAACCGCGGGATATTTAAAATTTCAGTATAAGCAGTGAAAAAATAACAGATTAATCATTACAATTTTTTACTCAGAAAAACTACTATATACATTTTTTGGTAGAATCTTAGTCCATTTTTTTAAAACAAAATACATTCGTGTGCGAATATAACAATTTACATTTTTTTTGTGTAATTTATTTTATTTATTGCAGAAACATTAGTTTTAAAAATAGCCTCAATTTTAGTAAAAATTATAAAAGTTAACCATTTGAAACTGCGACTCTGAGAAATGTACCTGCAATTTATGTTTTAAAGTATGTGTGTAGTCCGCAAGTTCGCAAGGAAATCCGCAAGTAAGTCCGCAAGTCCGGAAGTAAGTCAAATTACCACTTACTTCACAAACTCTCAAATCGATCGCGTTTTGTACGTGATCACGTTGAATAATATTCAACCACGCATTTTTCCTACTTTCATTGTGCGGTATTCTGAATAGCTGAAATCTTTTTCTGCCACTATTTTTACATTTGTCGACGCAACACCCTGGCATTTCCACTTCCTTGACTTCAAATTAGCCGCCGAAGAGAAAAACACGACAAATGTCAATGTCACAGGTTATGCAACTTCCTTGTCAATTTTTAAACATGCTAGGGACTTTAAGGGATACCAACGTGATTTTGCCCCAGCGGCAACATTAAACGTTGTCGCTACTATCGAGAGATCCAAATAAAAACTGTTCCTCAGCGGGCTGTGGAAATTCAAGGTATGAATAATATGTTGGTGACACTGTACGTCAATGTCAAATTCAAGGTTAGCAGGTTAGGATTTGCGTCATTTTGTGTCATAACTGACGGAAAATCTAACCTGATAACCTCGAATTTTACATTGACGTACAGTGTCACCAACATATTATTCATACCTTGAATTTCCACAGCCCGCTGAGGAACAGTTTTTTTTGGATCTCTCGATATTTGTAAATAGAGGAGCTATAGGTAGAACTTTTTCAAAATTATGGTTACCTATGTGTCAATTTTGAATGTCAAAAGTTCTTAATTTGAACTCTTGACAAATTTCTTTTTTTAACATGGAATCATCATCATCATCAATAAAATGGGATAAAAAAAGAAAACCAAGAGATATTTTAAATGCAAAAATGATGCAAGCGATATTAAATTATGACATATCTGTCAAAATGACAATAATTTTTTTAGTGGAAGAAAAAACCTAAATATCTAGTGACTTGAATTTTAAAGTTGTGGACATTGTTATTTGGGCTGACAGCTTATAAAGAGGGAATAGTGATAGCAGTGACGGATACTTTAAATCTAGCGGTTGCTATGATACTTATGTTATTTCAGTCGTATTCACCAAGAACACTATACTAAGGACACGCAACTCCCGTTTCGAAGCGGACCGCTAAAAGCTGACAAGTAAGGCGGCCGTGGTGTACAATTATTCATTCACAAAACTCGTGAACTGTCAATGTCAAACATTTGCTGAGTGTAACTGGAAATTCGGACCATGTTTTAACAATTAATAACACACTTGAAATACACTCCATTGGATTAACAACCGTAAACTGACTTTTAACCGCGATTACAGGTTAATTTAGCTAGCTTCCAACTCTCGAACGACAGTACACGCTGTCGACAGCGCCGCGACGGCTATCCCCGACATAAGGGCCGCTTTTATATACAGCCGTCATAGGGAGTTGCATCTCCTTAGTATAGTCTTCTTGGTATTCACAAAGGGAAACATCTGGTGTACCAGATTTTTAAGGCGATAGCCGTACCAACATTATTAAAACTAGGGACCCTGCAGGAATGCAACTTATCTCCTAGAAAGTTGACGTTAAAAATTATTATAGAAAAAAAATGTACTATATGTACTAAAGCACAATAGGCAGCTCCAATTGATGTTATGCGTTTGGCAGTACTGAAGTGTGTTGTTGGTGACACTGTAAGTCTATGTAAAATTCGAGGTTAGCAGGTTAGGTTTTGCGTCAATGTGTGTCAAAACTGACGCAAAACCTAACCTACTAACCTCGAATTTGACATAGATTTACAGTGTCACCAACAACACACTTCAGTTTTGCCAAACGTAAAAGGAATCGCCGTTGCTAGGAATAAAAGTGTTGCAAAAATACCACATTTCTTATAGATTTTGAATGAAGAAATGTAGTACATTTGAAATACGATAAAAATGTTTTTCACATACTGTAGGGAAATGTACTGTATTCCTAAATACAAAATCGTTTAGAAAAGTGATACTTTTCTGCATAGCAACACTTTTCTACATAGCAACGCATAAATATAGATAACACAAAAATTAGAAATTTAATTATCAGCAGTATGGTACACATTAATCGTACAATTACTTAAATTAGAAAATGTTATTCATTAGATTGTAAATTACTGCAGATTGCTAGCGAATCAGTGGAACTCGCCGGTGCAAGAGAAAGCGTCGAAGATTGAAGTGGAACGACGTTCTGTCCGAAAATTCGCCTGGACTTTTAATTTTATTGCTAATGCTGTCTTCCACATAATCCTCTGCCACGTTTGTCGAACGCCATTCCCCATGACGCTTCAACATCTGTATGTCAGCTCCACTGTAGGCAAGAAATGTTGCTGACGTTCTGCGTAGGCAATGTCCTGTGTAGTTCTTACTATCTGACATCTGCAGGTATTCTGCAATTTTTCTTGGAATCGCAGCAAAACTATTAATGCCTACATGCTGCACGGAACACGGAACATTTGCCCTTATTATAGTAGATGAAGAATCTTGGATGATTAGTATGTTTCGGACGTAAGTTCAAATACTTTCTATACAAATCAATTCCATTAATTCCCACCGGCGCTTCTGAAGTTACAGTGAAAACACGTTTCTTCATTGTCTTCGTATCACGCAGTGTAATAACTAAAGTGGACCCAGTGTTTTCGATATCATTAACTGACAGGTTACGTAGTTTTTCCCGTCTACAAGCACCATTAAGCGCAAATATTAATACGACCATCATTAAAAAGGATTCATCAGGAGCTTGGGTTAAAAATGTTATGACGTTAGCCATTTTCAAAATTTTAGACTTTTTTGCCTGATATCCATCATTTTGACGTTTTAAAAATGCGAGCATTTTTGAGTGCTTTGAAATATCTACATTTTCCTTTATATTGAGCGTACATTTCAACATTGAGTAGGTTGACCACAACGTCGAGCTTTTCAAAGACTTTGCCTGTACAGAAACAATATTGGAGTGAATTATTAAAGACAATATTTATTAGATATAAAATAAACCTTTTCAAAGAAGTATGCCAGCAGGACGTTTTCACTTGCCCCATGTGCTCATTTTTGTATCCGCCATTTAGAAAATTCATTGTAGCTTTTCTCGTACTTGTCTTTCGACTTGGCTGGCATTAAATTTACGATGGCTTCAGAAGCCGCGGCCAGAATATCTTCGGGTACATCCACTTCCATTGCTAATCACTTTTGGAAATGGACTTCGAAATTTTTGTTGGTTGTTTATTTACATAGCGTAACCATGCTTATTGTTACTATGGTAAATGGCTACCTAACACCTACCTACTATTTTAATTTTTGCACAACCTTTCACATGATTTTTCATATTTAGGGCATTTCCCTACAGTACATGAAAAAATAGCATGTACAACACGTGAGAAAAGTGTTTTTCCGTGCTCGGCGCGATTAAAAATCTCGCGTCTTGCACGGAAAAAACACACTTTTCTCAACTTGTTGTACAACATATCGAGAGATCCAAAAAAAAACTGTACCTTAGCGGGCTGTGGAAATTCAACGTATGAATAATATGTTGGTAACACTGTACGTCAATGTTAAATTCGAGGTTAGCAGGTTAGGATTTGCGTCATTTTGTGTCATAACTGACGGAAAACCTAACCTGATAACCTCGAATTTGACATTGACGTACAGTGTCACCAACATATTATTCATACGTTGAATTTCCACAACCCGCTGAGGAACAGTTTTTTTTTGGATCTCTCGATACTATTATCTACTAGCAACATGATATTATACCTACATTTTCGTCATAGAAACAAAATATGAAAAGCTACTCATGGTGGCAACGCGAGTAACCGAAACATCGGCTCCGTTACACGGTGAAGTTTATAAAGTTTTTAGAAAGTGTAAGAGGGATTTTAGTAGTGTAAAAGGTGAAGTAATTAACAAATAAGGATAAGAAGTGTAAAGTGAGTGAAAAAATCTGCAAAACCGTAAGTATATGGACACAGAAGGATCTTAACCTAAATAATACGTGGAGGGCGTGCGAAATAACATAAATTTACGAAAGTGAGACCGATACGTGTATAAAACTGAATGCGCTGACCCGGGGCGATAGTGATAAGTGATTGATAAAAGCACTGCACTCGGTTATTTATAAACAGGTCAGCGACGCCCAAAAATAAGTAAATAAATAAGCACTGAATTCTAACCAATCTCGTAAATACGTAAACAAATACGGAATACCGAAGGATAACCAACGTAATTAAAATATTTAAAGATGAAAACAAAGCTAATACCTAGAACAAAGTAACTGCAACAGCAAAAGGGACTAGCACCGAAAGCGACTTAACGGATGGAGACAAAGTAAATAAGAAAAGAATAATCAGTGAATTAGATAGTGAAGAAGAACAAGTAGCGTTTAGTAAAAATAGAAAGGTAACCAGAACGCCGGTCAAAATGACGCAAAAAAATGAAAACAATGCAAAACTGGACAAGATGTTAATAATGTTAGAAAACCTAACAGGAGAGGTAAGCCGAATAAGAGAGGAGCAAACTAAATACCACGCCGAACTTGAGGAGCTAAAGAAAGAAAATGAGAAACTAAAAAACGAAAATATTGAAATAAAAAAGGACTGCGAGGAAATTAAAGAAAGGATGCGTGAGACTAATAATAGGTTAGAATACCTAGAGAAGGAGAAGAAGAGGAATAACATAGTAATAACCGGCCTAACCATGAACTCAAATGACCCAGAGGAAATTAAAACGAGAACGTCTGAATTTTTAAAAAAATACCTGGACATTGAAGTAGTGATCAAGGCAGCGCACAAAATGGGAGCAAAAAGATGCCTGGTAGAATTAGAAAATCAAGAAGAGAAAAAGAAAGTAATGCTGAATAAGAAGAAACTGAAAAGCAAAGAAGACGAGGTGATATACATAAATAATGACCTAACAAAACAGGAAATTGATATCGATAAGCAAATCAGAAAACGAGCCTCGGAAGAGAAAAAGCAAGGAAGGAGGGTCACAAAAGGGTACCAAAAACTGATAATAGATGGTACGGAATGGAAATGGAACCATAGAAACAGAGATCTAGAAGTGAGGGTGGATGGAACATACCATACTCCTAGAGATCCAAAAAACTAATTAACAAAAGGATAGGTCATATGACGACGAAATTGGCAACGGAAAAGGACATGGAAAAGGTAAATACAATAAAACAGAATTACATGATGAAAAAGGAAAGTGTCGAGAACAGAAGAGAAAAGTGGAAACTGGGGGTATGGAATGTACAGAGTATAAATGGGAAAGAAAACGAATTAGTGCAAGAATTCGAGGAAAGTAACTTAGAAATAATGGGTATAACAGAAACGAAAAAGAAGGGCCAAGGAACTGTAAGTTTAAGAAATGGCCACCTCCTGCTATATAGTGGCGTGCAGACACACGAGCGAGCTATGGCAGGAGTGGGAATTGTAATTAATAAGCAACATATACAATACATAAAGAGTTGGAAATTTATCAGCGAGAGACTGATAAGAGTAGATGTAAAAAGGGAGGATATAGAGGAGGTACTGACATTACTAGTGGCATATGGACCATCAGAAAACGAGAAAAAAGTACATAAAGATGAATTTTGGGAGATATTACAAGAAGAGAAAGACACAGTGCACAATAAAATAATTATTATAGGGGATTTTAATGGAAGGGTTGGAAGCAGTAACACAAGAGGATACCCAGTGGGTCAATATGGTGAAGATATCAGTAATAATAATAACAATGGGCAAAGAATAATAGAGTTTTGTTTGAATAATGATATGATAGTAAGTAATACCTTTTTTAAACATAAAGATATACATAAATATACCAGAGTGAGGTCCAGTCGGAACGAGAAATCCATTATTGACCTAATACTAATAGAAAAGCAGCAAAAACGGTTAGTGAACGATGTTAGAGTCTTCAGAGGAAGAGAAATTGGTAGTGATCATTATCTAGTACAAATGGAAATGAAGAGAGAAAGTAATAATATCCATGAAGGTCCCAGAATTGAAAATCGTACATACAGCTACCCAAGTATAAAAGTCTATAAATTGTTACAGCCTGAAACAAGATTTAAATATGCAAACGCAGTAAGAAAGAAGCTTAATAATAAATATTGGGAAAGCATAAACGACGTAGAACCATTGTGGAATATGTTTAAAACAGTGATCAGAGAGGCAGCTGAAGAGGTATGTGGAAAAACGACAAAGAGACAAAACAACAGTACCACCTGGTGGAGCGGTGAAATAAAAGCTGAAGTCGGAAAAAAAAAGAAGCTATGGAAAAGATATCATAGTAACAGGACTGAAGAAAATTATAGATTATACAAGGAGCAAAGAGTAATAGTAAAAGATAAAATCAAGGAGGCGAAACAGAAGACCTGGGAAGAACTAGGAAATAGGCTAGAAAGAGACAGACAAGGAAACTCGAAACTCCTTTACCGCACTTTAAAAAATCTAAGAAAAGACAAAAACGGGGGATTAAAGTACATAATGGACAAAGAGGGCAATTTAATAACAGACAGTATAAAAACAGTAGAAAGATGGAGGGAGTATTTCTACGAGTTGCTAGAAGGAAACATAGAAAGAGAAAATTATAATAATGAAAGCAGTAATGAAAACGAAGAACAACAAGAAGAAATTACAATAGATGAAGTAGATGCAGCTGTCAAGCGTTTAAAAAATGGAAAAGCTGCAGGACAGGATAACTTAAAAGCTGAAATGCTCAAATATATGGGCACGGAAGGAAGAGCCTGCCTATATAAATTAATTAACTTATCATGGAAAACAGGCGTGATACCACGAGATTGGACGATAGCAATAATACTACCAATACCGAAGAAAGGAGATACAAAAAATTGCTCGAATTACAGAGGTATTTCTATATTAAGTGTGGCTAGTAAGGTGTATGAAATAATTATTGAGAGAAGACTAAGACAACAAACAGAAGCAACAATTGATGATAATCAGTGCGGCTTCAGACCAGAAAGAGGAGCAATAGACCTAATATTCAGCCTTAGGCAACTAGTCGAGAAAACAACAGCTCACAATAGTAAATTATACTTATGCTTTATCGACCTTAGTAAGGCGTTCGACAGCTGCCCTCGAGAAAAAATATGGGAAACACTGCATAATAGAGGAGTTAATAGAAGTCTAGTGAGAGCTATCAAGAGCTTATACCTAACCACCAGAAATGTAGTAAGAACCAATAACCTGACCTCAACCGAATTTGTCACAACCAAAGGGGTCAGACAGGGGGGAGTCCTGAGTCCACTCCTGTTTATCCTATTAATGGATGAATTATACAAGTCATGTAGACAAAGGTTAAAAACAGCAAGAGTAGGGGTCTATAATTTACAACAAGTTTACGTATCTGAGATGTTGTATGCGGATGACTTGGTGATAGTGGCAAATAAAGAAGAAGACCTGCAAAACAATGTAACAGTGTGGAACGAACAACTAAGATCTACAGATATGAATATTAATATAGATAAAACGGAAACAATGGTAATAGGAAAGGATAAACAGGAAATAGAAATAATGCTAAACAACATAAAAGTGAAACAAGTAGAAGAGTTCAAATATTTGGGCTCAATCATAAGTGCAGGAGGCAGTTTAGAAGCAGAAATTAACAACAGGATCAAGAGTGGTAACAAATTGTATTATGCACTGAACAAAACATTTATAAGGAAAAAAGAAGTAAGCAATGCCACAAAAGGGAAAATATTTAACACCATATATGTGCCAGTTTTAACGTACGGTAGTGAGACTTGGGCTATGAGCGACAGGGATAGAAGTAGAATTCAAGCATGTGAAATGCGTTATCTTAGATCTGCAGCGGGAATTACGAGGAAAGATCGTATTAACAATAATGTGATACGTGAGTGGTTTGGGGTTAACTCAGTGCAATCAACATTAAAGTCGCGTCAATTAACGTGGTTCGGTCACGTAGTGAGAATGAATGAGAATAGAAAGGTTAAAATAATATGGAGGACTGCAGTTGACAAGAAAAAGAAAAGGGGCAGACCAAATAGGAGTTGGAATAATGAGGTAGCCAAGGAGCTCCAGGAAAGAGGGATACAGTGGAGACAAGCGGAACTATTAGCAAATGATCGTCGTGGATGGAGGAACTTCTGCCGCGACACCTCGACACCGTAAGGTAGAAGAGGATCGATTATGTGTGTGTGAATTTCCACAACCCGCTGAGGAACAGTTTTTTTTTGGATCTCTCGATACTATTATCTACTAGCAACATGATATTATACCTACATTTTCGTCATAGAAACAAAATATGAAAAGCTACTCATAACTCCCAAGGGACTTGTCTAATTATTTGTCCCTTAAACTCATGGTAACGATGCAACTACAATTAATGTCTTAGCAACCATACAATGAGGCAATCCTTGATGTTAGATATTCTAATTTTAAATGTCATCAAAGAGCATTGCTTAGGAGATAAGGGAATAACATGGAATTAAGGGATCAGACTAGCACGCAACAAGAAAGAATGGGAAAGGAAAATACATAGTGATAAGTAAGGAAATATAGACTTGCTGAAAAGTGGAACTGGATTAGATTTACAGACTGGATAATAAAGTTAGACTAGAATAGATACTTATGTAGATAATCATTATAGGAAATGTTAATGTATATGTATATGCTATTAACCTATCTTTTTCGGAAGGCATCTTCCCGGATACACTAAAGACTGCGCTATTGATCGCTATCTTCAAGAAAGGGGACACACAAGACCCGTGTAACTACAGACCTGTAGCGCTACTACCTATACTTTCCAAAGTAATTGAGAAACTGTTGCTCGACAGACTTTTAAGCTACCTACAAAAGTATCAACTAACGTCTCCCTTCCAATATGGGTTCCTGCCAAAAAAGTCAACCACATTAGCTACAATTCAAGTTGTTGAGTACATCTGCGACTCATTTGAGGACAAGCACTACACTGTGGCAGCCTGGCTCGATCTCAGCAAGGCTTTCGATTGTATAGATCATCAAATCTTGCTGAGGAAACTGGAGAAAAAGGGGATAAGAGGTATAGCACTCAACCTTTTTGAGAGCTATTTATTGAACCGAAGTCAGAAGCTTGGAACGTGTCATGAGACAGCGGTGAGGTATGGTGTCCCGCAGGGTTCAATCCTGGGTCCAATGCTGTTCATCATGTTTGTGGATGACCTTCCCGAAGTCCTCGACACGCACAGATGCCTTTATGCTGACGATACATCACTCCTCGCAACGGGATCTTTATTGGGGGCTGCCCAGCTAGCCATTAAGGATGCAATTGACACAGCTGGTGATTGGTTTACATCCAACCACCTCAAACTCAATGAGGACAAAACTAACGTGTACACATTCTCACATTACATGGAACATAACAATCCGGAACTCTACATAAAGTTTCTTGGTTTCTTTCTGGATGCCAGGTTGACTTGGGTTCACCATGTGGACAGAATATGCGCTAAGATTGCTCGAAATATATATGCTCTCCGCAAATTGGGTTTGATCACTAATAGAGGCACAGCTAGGGTCGCATATTTTGCCCTCATACATAGTCACATAACCTACGGAACCATACTCTGGGGGGCTTCTTCGGCATCTAATCGGGTATTTATCTTACAGAAAAAATCTATACGTACCCTGGCGAATAAGACAAGTACAGAACACTGTAAGCCTCTGTTCACCGAGCTAGGCATTCTGACTCTATATGCAGTGTATGTCGTTCAGGCTGTATCGCATGTGAGGCAACTGACAGGTGCTACAAAACAGGGAGACAACCACCAGTATAATACAAGAAATAAAGATAGGCTACTGGTACCCTATCATAGAATATCCAAAAGCGAAACGGGAACGAACTACTGGGCGTTCAAAATTTATAACAAAATTCCAGCCACTGTTCTTGAAGACTGCACCTCAGGGCTGTTGTCAAGACTAAAGAAGTTTCTTGTTATCCTTGCTCCGTATTCCATTCAGGAATTTTTGGACTGTGACATTTCAATTATGTAAATTAAATTATTAAATCTTTTGACTAGGTTAAGATGATGTGGAATGTACCTCCTGTGAGGCGTTTTGTATTATCCATGCTGCAATAAAGTTATTAAGTTATTAAGTTATATAAAGCACCTTAACACCTAACAGTA
>CALNHX010006516.1:61760-87820 GCA_940337035.1 Agriotes lineatus | reverse complement strand
ACCACTAAGACCAAATCTACCCCATACTGTCGACTATTTTTTCGGGAGAGAATCCGCTTTTAAAGCCTATCAAAAGAAAACCCCGAACTAAGACGCAATATAGCTTCAAAAGTAAAATCGAAGATCCTCAAAATTTCCGAAAAGGAAATAACTGCCAGAAAATAGTTTCACCCTGAAACTGCGTATGGGAAGTTTCCGAAAGAAAGGAATGATAATTACGAATTCCAAAGTCACTAAAAAGTATTTAGGCAACCTGAAATACACGGTGGCGTACCAAGTAGTCGAGCCTACAGCAACAAAGGCGGAAATTCAAAGTAGCAACTTCGGGTCGTTAGCTGTAGTAACAGAAAATTTATAACGGTTTTAATGAACTATGAAAAGATGTGAGAAAATTATGAAGGTAAGTGCGATGGCAAAGAGGATCTTACATAACAAAGCAAGCTTAGAACAAAACTGATCGTTATCCTGCAGATGTTTCATTTTATCAAGTTATGCCAAATGTGTACGCTATAATTTTGTGGACACGAGATTGAAATAATATTATTAGAAAGGGGTTACAATATGTACATCTAAAAGTATCTACATTAAAATATTAAATAAAATAATTTTTGGGTAGATATAAGGCAATTTGAAGAAAGAGGTTGTATTACTTACTAAACAAGAAAACGTCTTCATTACAATAACTAGAATATATCATTTTGAAGAATTTTTAACTGAACCCGAACTGCTAGCTTCACTAGCCGATAATTAAAGCAGGTATGAATATACTTTTAAAAAGTATTATGGAAGGAAAAAAGAAGAAAAATACCATCTTCTTCTACCTAGATATTGATGTAAACTAAACAAACCCAGTTTAATTGGAAACATGGAAGCGGTCGAATGTAGGCTTTCACGGCCGTTGTTCATAATGGTAGGTTCTTCCGGGTTATGCCGTGGTCGTCGATTTGAACTTGACGTTTCGCTGCTCATGCTGTCAGCTTCTTCAGAAGTTTTCTAAAGACTGATGTTGGTGCCTTTTGCTCCTGGTTATATACCGAGGAGTCGTTACGGTTGGCTGCTCATGTAGATCTTGTATGTTATTCAGATTTGTCGTTTTTCCGCTTGGTTGCTCACTTGAAACTTGTTTATGGATGGATTGGTTTTGCAGAGCTACTTTCCATGTGTTACTAAGGCGATAGCCGTCTTCTCGATTGAAATTGTTTGGATTTTTAATAATTTCTAGTGATTCCCGAATAACACGAGGGAAGTATTTTTTAGTTCTGGCTAGTATGTTTACGGAGTCGTAGATTATTCTGTGGTCCCCTGGTCCTAATAAGTGTTTTGCGATGGCTGATTTTTGTATGTTTCCAAGTCGTGTGTGGTTCTGGTGTTCTTTTATTCGACATTGAATGCTTCTTCCCGTTTGTCCGATGTAAGATTTGCCATAAGTACATTGGAGCTGGTAAACAGCTTCTGTCTGTAGTCTGGGCAAAGAATCTTTGTTGGAGGGGATCACTTGTTCGACCTTTTTTATTGTACCTTTCTTATTATGACGGTTACTCCGGCGATGAAAGGAAGGCAGGCGTAATTAATAGGTTCAAATCGACGACCACGGCATAACCCGCAAGAACCTACCATTATGGAAGAGGTGTTCTATATTTTAAATAAGTATACGTTATTAAAGAAATTCTTCATTGCAATCCATTAAAATTCATTTGTTTGACATGCTTTGAAGCAGTAGTCAGAAAACAGCTAGGAAGTTCCACTTTTAACAAAAGGAAACGGTTCACGTTGAATATAGTCACAGTTGACGAAATATATACATGTCCTTAATTTTACTTTGAACACATACATTTATTTCATTAGTCATTATTAATATTTTTCAGCAACAGTTGCGAGTGAAATAAAAAACCATTTGGCTATTTCAAAATAAAATCGTTATACTTTAGCGTTAACAAATAACTTGATATCGAGTATATAACAGATGTGTGATTACAAGGTATTTTGGTACATTTTGATCTGAAAGAGTACTGAAGCCCTATAAGGAATGTATCAGAATCCGATACTATATATCTGCACACACGTTTATTAGAGTTGTAAGTTGATTTTGCATTTTACACTATTGACAAAAATCGTGCTCAGTGGCGTAGATAACCACCCACAAACTAAACTAAATATAAATTTACACTGCTGCCCATTATAGGGCCTTTTGGCAGCGTAAAAGCTGAGATCCGCCTAGGAAAATGATATTATCTAGCTCTGGTAATGGGGATACCCACCTGTTTAATTTATGTATCAGGAAGTGTTGATTATTGACGTTGGAAGGTTAGAAATATGACACTCAATATGGTAAAGGTTTACATTTAGTCATATACAGTGACCGATAAAAAGTTGACATGAAATGGGAATTTTTGTTATTTTTAAAATAACTTTTTACTGCAATAATTTGTCCTTGTCTGAAAACCTATTTAGCCCCTATCCGATATACCGAGTGATTTTTATCTAGTTAGAAAATGGATTTTCTCGAAATTCTCAAAATTCAAAAAGTAATATTTTTTGGAAATTAAGGATTATTTCAATAATATTTTTTAGTACTCGTAGTAGCAGTTTTAGTAAACTCAAAAATCTCAAGGACAGAAAACAACCTTTTTTCAACTTTCGCAAAAATTTAACTTTTTAGTTTTTGAAGTGTTTTTCAAAATTTCACATACCAAGACTTAATTTTAAAATTTCTTAGGTGAACACTGTAAAGATTTATAATTGGAAAAAGCAATAAAAATTTTAATTATTCCTTTAGATTTACCGAAAAATAATCTGTTCGCATAATTTTCATGTTTTCGATACAAAGAGAAATATTTTTCAGTGATTATTAATGTCTATTTAAATGGCTTCTAAAAACTCTAGTCTACTCCTGTTAATGAATTTCTTTTACGAAAAACCTGTAAATGTTCCTTTACAATTGTCTAAATGACGAGATTTTCTTTATTGAGATTACGTGTTTTAAATATTTAGATTTTTTTCAATATTTTAAGCCAAAATTTTGTATTTAGATAGACAATCACATTTTAAACCACATTTTTAAGTATTTTTGCTCTCTCTTGGCTAGTAAATGCATTTTTCGCAATTATTTTCAAAAAATCTGTAAAAGGTTTTACCCAGAACTTTCCCCGTCGACATTGTGACACTAAATAATTTTAAAAATAAAATTAATTTAGGAATAAAAATATCTTCAAATTTCTAATACATTAAATGAATTTTCAAATAAAAAAAAACATTACCGATGGTCGAATTCGAAGGGCAGGCGGACCCAACGTTTTGTGGAATATTGCAAGGGAACGGGCTAATATTCTAACTGTGCTACGGAGCATCGACCCTTCGAATTCCTGAGTTGCAGCTGTATTAAGCAACGCACACATTTGTTGTTCCTTTTTGTATCGTACAACATTTATTCTGTATCTATTGGGGTCCATTTTTGGTGAGAATAAGGCCTGCACTACGTACAAATTATTACTTGTATTTATTGCCAAGTTAAATCAAAAGTAAACAAAATTATATTTTTTTAAGGTGCTCACCCTGTATATATTTGTCTGAAGTTTTCTCGGTTTCATGCCAGGTAGATATATAATGTGTATGCAAAATATTGTCTTCCTCTGACAAATAGTTTTTGAGTTATACCGCTAACAGACAGACAGACAGGGACAGCCGGAATTGAGAAAACCTGTTTTTCGTCATCTAGGAACCCTGAAACGTGAAGGTTTGAAGAAATCTCGAAAGGTGATTTTTCTCGATTGCAATACTTCTTTCGTCTTTTATACGAGGGAAGTAAAAATTTAAAATTTGACAGATAACGCAAGTCACATGACAACTTTTGTTTTGCCCAATTGCAATGTTTTTCAACCACCTCTGATCGCCAGGGTTTTTATTTTCCAAAGAACTCGAAATATTGGTTTTCCATTTGGCGATCACTGTATATGCACGATATTTCGTCTCGCATGGCATTTTTAGATAGTTTCTGATAGATTTTGTTCTATTTGCAGTCCAGTATATACTTCCATGTTCAGCTAGGGAATTCTATGGTTATTTCGTCTCATTGTATTGGTGAAACTTGACAAATTGGTTTTTCAACAATTGAGTTTACAAAAGAAGAAGATTCGTTGCGACTACTGAAAGTTGTAGGAGATTTGTGTGTCTCTCCACCATGTGAAGGTATCTCGAATTTTAGTGATCGTGGATATCTCCTTTACTTTTCTCCAAAATGTGATATTTTTGGAAATTAAGGAAGATTTCAATAATATTCCTTTAACTTTTGTTAGTTTTAGCTAACTGAACAATCTCAAGGACAGAAAACAACCTTTTTTACAACTGTCGCAAAACTTAAATTTTTCAGTTTTTGAAGTATTTTGCAAAATTTCACATATCAAGACTTTAAAACTAAGTATTTTAGGTAAAAACTGTAAAGATTTATAATTGGAAAAATCAATAGAAAATGTTAATTATTCCTTTAGATTTGCCGAAATCGTGTGTTCCAACAAAAAACTCATTTAGACCATGTCTTGGAAAGAAAGATAAAAAATCTAGTCATGTCTTAACTTAAGTCTGTAGGTGAATGTCTGATTGCATTTTGTTTATGAATATATTTGTCACTGTGGCAAGCAAACGTTTACTTGTATCAATCAAAAAGACAAATAAGATGGCATTTACACAACATCGAGTGTATTAATCATAACAGTCAGTAAAAATTGCTTTTATTAAGTATTGTATATTTTAAGAAAATAGTTCAAGATCAAGATGTAATTTAGTTCTCTACGACTTAATGGTAGTTCATTTGCTTCAATGGGTATGTATCAATTTATGACAAACTTCAGTTTAGTAATGGCATGATGCAAATTATTTTTTTTAAACACACGATAGATATAAACTTGTAGAAAACGTAATATTGAAGCACTAGCGGGGAAAGGGGCAAAACATCTAGTTACGCCACTGAACACGCTGCACCCTACACTATACAATAAAGAAAATATAGTTTTGAGTCAGGGGAAATCGAAACTGGCGAACCGTCATCTGCTGCCATTCATTTTCCCCAGGACGCCGATGAACGTATGCGTAATTAATTAATATGAGGGCACATGGACGCGTATTATGCATGCAGCTAGCGCCTCCTGATTCTGACAGTTATCGAATTCAGACATATTGCGATAAGGTGGATAATGTCGCGTTAAATTAGCAGATGCTCGGCGGCTGTCGGCAGATGCGCCGGTTTACCACCTGTGCCAGGTGCCACCTGACCTGAAGAGCTAAGTGGAATCCACCTGTGCGTTTCACCGTTCCTGCCCTTATGCTCTACCCGTTATCGCGCAGCCATGGTGAAGCCCAGGCTGTTAAAGCCAATTATTGGTAACGTTTTATCGAGGCGCAATTAAACAGCTGCGTGGAATTTTCGGCGATTACTCCGCAGCGAGGATAAACAGAGTGTTATTGTGACGGGGAGTGCTGATAGTAACTATGTACAAATCTGCGTCGCGTATTGTCTGGCGTGTGTCGAAACCTCTTTATGGAACCCTTGCCACTCAACCTATGCTATCATATAATATATATATATATATATATCTACATGTGATCAAATGATTGCATACTGTATATCTTGGAATAAACCTCTTTTCGTGAAAATTTTCTTGGAGACACTGAAGTTCTTTATTTGAATATGAAAACAACCACGTAACAATATCCTTCCCCAGTATTTTCTGTCTTTTCCATCTTTTGTTTTACCACCATCTTTATTAAATGCTTGTTCTATTCTTCGTGTGATATTCTTTTCATTCTTCATTACCTTTCTTATGTTTCTGTTTATTTCTATAAATCTAGCTGTATGCCGCATTTGAGTTCTTTACTTAGTTAACTCTCCCTTTTAGGTTCCAAATTTCTTTCTTGTTTGCTACATTGGCCATTGCTTGCGTCGTTTTCCTACATCTTTTTTCCATATCATCTGCTTCTTGTACCGTAGCTATATGCAATTTCTAGATTTAATTCATCCATGTATTTTTTCTTAGTTTTATATGCCTTTCCCTCGTTGTATTGCGAATTTGTTGCTAAATACCCGGAACTGACATCTAACTAGGCGATGATCACTGCCAGTATTAACTTAATTAAGCACCGAAACATCGTAAATTATGTGTTTATGTGAAGATATTATGAAATCTATATCATTCTTTGTTTATTCTTCCAGACCAAATCCATTTTCTAGTTTCTTTCTTTTAGAAGAATATATTTTCCCAGATAATTAATCAAGGTATTAGCTAATCTCTGAAACTTCTTTGTGGCGCTTCAATAATCATCTTATTTTTATGGGTATTTCGCCACACTACAAAATGAAAAATATTAAAACATGAACGTTTCTATCAGAACACGACTAACCTCCCCCATAAATAGGGGTTAGTCGTGTTCTGATAGATCTCCAATAAAAAGCCCGGTGCAACTGAATTGCGCACCAAACCCATTAGTCCTATAATCCAACACTCGAATTGCGCTCAACATATTTTCCTACCTGGGTTGATCCTTACTATAACTCGAACTGCACACAGGGGGGTTAGGATGAGGGACAATCATAAAGTGATTTTTTTTATCTTTACCTGCCGAAATTGGCATAACTTGCTGGGTGACCGGTTACAAAAGTGAACATAGCAAGTTTTTAATTTTTAGTAAACAAAAGATATGTCTTAACGTAATTGATGTCTAAAGGATGTTCAGCCCCTTCCCTCCATAATTTAAGGTTCTGATCTAAACAACTTTTTCAAATTAAATTAAATGTTTATCGTAACTTTCGTAACCAAGCTTTTGCTATATTCGGTTTTGTTTTCGATGTTGGTTATTCTAGCCTCAATTTCACAATAATTTTATCGCACTTATAGTTTACACATTTTTTAAAAGGTTCTGGTTTGGAAATGTAGGAAGCGAAAATAGGTTAAATATTTGAAGATGTAACGGTCGTAAAATATTACCGAAAGGAACTAAATTATCGAGCTATTGTCATTTGAGGTTTTCATTAGAAGAATTATTAACATGGAATAAATTATACCAGGTATGCAATGATTAAAAGAAATATTAACTGTGTAGCGACATGTGAAAATAAATATATTTTTTTATCGTAAACAGTGTGATTCACTTCTCACCTTCACACCCCTGTATCTTCCTTATTTATTTTTTGATAGACTTGAAATGTTGGCCAATCACACCATCATTTAAATTAATTATTTTATAACTTTTAAATGTTTTACCGAGTACCGGTTCCCCAACTCCATTAAAAATTGAAGCGAAAAATTAAAAAATATATAGTAGGCCTAGTTTTATCGAAACACGTTATTAAAGAAAGTTGATCAAAATCATAAAAATAGTCGAAATGTAAATTATTTAACTTGCTATTTACAGTTAGAGGAACAAAATTGCCGGCTCATGTATATACTTAAATAAATGTAGTCAGGCAACCTTTAAAATGTAATTCGTTTAGATTTAAATATTATTCATTATCAAAAATAATCAAATTTCAATTAAAATTTGGATTTCGACTATTTTTTCAATTTGAGCAACTTTCTTTAATAATATTTTAGGTAAAACCAGGACAACATCTGTTTGTCATCGCAGTATGTTACTAGATCGCAGGAAGATTATTTAAAAACTGATGTGATATACGCACACAACTTCCTTTTACAGTGATCTTATAATTAGCCAAAAATTTGATTTTAAATTTTTAAGCACTCGTCAAAATTTTCAAAAATTACAAATTCTACAAAAACGGTACAAAATAGAGCGCTAGTTGAAGAGACTAATTTTCTCTAGAATTTTAAGCTCAATTCAAAAATTTAATAATATACCGGTGTACTATTAAAAATAAGAGTTAATAAAAAAAAATAGAAAAACCACAAAAGAAACCCATTTTAGAAGTATTCAACTGGAAAATCACTTATTTTACATCAATACACATTAAAAATGTAATAAACATGTGAAGTTTGAAACAAATCTTTAGAGCCGTTTTGAAAAATCGAAAAAAACTGAAAAATCACAAGAGTAAACACCTACTTCCGGATATGCGATTTTCTTCAAAAGCTTGCTGTCGCATCTACATAGTACACAAAACTTATATATGAAGTTTCAACGCCATACCTCTTGTCCTTTTTGAGATATTCTGTTCACAGACACACGAGACACACACAGACAGACAGACACACAGACATACCAATGAAAAAAAAATATGTTTTTTGGGTTCAGGGAACTCTGAAACGTGAAGATCTGTTGAAAACTCAATTTCGAATTTTTGGGGTGAATTCAATACTTCCTTTATTGCAAAAGGAAGTAAAAATTGCAAAAATAACCCTCTTAAAGAGTAGTATAATGGACCAAAATTTCAAATCGTTCAGAAAATAAATAGCGAAGATATAGGGCCTGTAACAATGAAAAGTAAAACACACTGTATACCAAATACTTTATTTACAAGTTTACAATACTACTAAATTTATTAGAAACAGGTTTTACAAAATTGTATCTTGATTTTGCATGCCTATCTAATTGTACAATTTTGGTTTCAATGGATTACTGCTTTAATATAATTTTCCGTCTTATATATTTATTAAATTTCGCCTAGTAGATTTCAGTTTTATATAGGTTTGTATCGGTTTGCATTTCAAGCAACAATTTTAAAAAGGAGTGGATATTAGGGTTCGGAGATCAATTTTTCCTTTTAAATTGGGAATGAAATTCGCAAGTATTGGTCCTTCTTGCAATGCTGATAGTTTTCGCAGCCCAAATATCTGGAGGAAACGTGGACTCATTTTCAATGTAGTTATCAATTATACAGCCAATAAACTGAATAACTTTAGAGTCATCCGGTTTTTCGACTATATGATCTTCTGCGAAGCGATTCCCCACTTCTGCTGAAGGAAGAAATCCACGTTCCATCCTTATTATATGCATTTACCAATAATGAAAAATTGTTACCTAAATAACGGTCGTTGATCTGACTACCTGTAGGCACTGAGCGAGTAATGTAACCACTTAACCAATTAACTATCAAAATAAATGCTTGCTGCCGCGAATTCTATATTTAGAATTCTCTGAACTGAAAAGAAGTGTTAGAGTTGTGAAACGTTGCGCAATCTTGTGAAATTATGTGACGCCACTCAATCACGCCACCCGAAGATGGCAGAGGCTATAAATAGCCGTGCTTGTGTAATTTTAGTTCAGTTTATAGATTTGTGTCTTACAGAACGTTACTAGTTTATAGATTTGTATCTTACAGAACGTTACTCTGTACAAATTTGTAACTCCTACATTTAATTAAACTTTTGTGTAGTAAAATAAATAAAGTTTTTTCGTTAAGGCCACGATTGGCAACTTAACTGGCGCAGTCGGTAGGATACTTGGCAAAAGGGCACTGTGAAATTTTGAAAAAAAAATTATTTTTTTTCATTTTACGCTCTTTTGTGTATTTTAATACTTAACCAAGTTTTCCGAAATCAACCAACACCGGTACGAAGCAACGCAACTTGGAGGACAAACATCGTCAAAAAGCAGCACAGCTAACTACTGGACCAGTCTATCGGAGACATCAGTCTATCGCAGACACCTGCTCCATCAAGGAGTTCTGATCATCGAGATCACCTGTACGACCAATCCAGAGGACTCTACACCTGTAATTAACCACGGGTCACCTGTACGACCACTAAAGAAAGTCTACACGTTCCAACTACAAATATGAAGCAACCTTTTACGTTTTAAAGTGTGTGTGTGTTTGTTTTTAAACAAATTATAAACCCAATAACATAGTTTTAAATATTTATTTAGCCTACTTAGTACGTACAAGAACGCAGTAAGCTTGACTCAGCATCGCACCGATTAAGCACTGCTTTGTGTTAAATTTTTCCTAGAATAAACTGTTTACTAACATAAAAATCAATCGTTAAAAATAATAGTGAATTTTTATGCTGAGACCACCACGTTTAATATTCAACCAAATACAAGCAAATCGAAACATGACAGATTTATTCCCACCAGGTTTTTCTGTACCAATGGTTTCTGAAATTCCAAGTTACGACGGTAACCCACTAACTTTATCAGAATTTATTAGATCTGTTGAGCTAATTTTATCCCAATTTTTAATACCAGCTCAGCCAGAAGCTTATATTAATAAATTTTTACTGTCATCCGTTAGAAATAAATTAAGAGACAAAGCTTTAGAAGTCATTACCGGCTATGAATTCAATAACTGGAATGAATTAAAATTAACACTAATCAATAACTTTGGAGATCAGCGATCAGAATTAAATTTAACCATAGACCTTGCAAAAATGAAACAAAATCAAAAAGAATCCCCTATTGACTTTTATAACAGAGTTAGAACACATTTAGCAACTTTTAACTCAAAAATTTCCCTTGGACCTGAAGCCAGAGCTATAAAAGATTATAAATTAGTAAATTCAAAAAATCTAGCCCTTAGATCCTTTTTGAGCGGTTTAAATGAACCATTTGGTACTTTGTTACGAGCTAGAAATCCTAATAGCTTAGAAGCTGCTATTGCAATCGTTAGAGATGAACTAGATATACGCTATTCTCAAAATGTACATCGTAATTATTTACAAACTGAAAGTAATAAACCAGTAATGAATCGTCAGAATTTTCAAAACAACCCATGGATTAAATATAATGAACAAATGAAACACAATAATTCTCGACCTAATTTTCAACTACACTCAATTCCACAGTTTCCTAATACATTCCGAAGCCCTCAGAATCCCACGTTACAACGTAATTTTTCTCAAACCCCAGGTTGGTATCGACAACCTTTTGAAAGAAATGTTTTCGCTCCGAAACAAAATTTTGTACCAAATAATCCTGTTGAAAAAATGCAAACGTCAACCATACACGCCGCTATTCCAAAACGACCATTAAACAGTAATATTCAAAATTTAAATTCAAACAAAAGACCAAATTTACGTTCTAACCATTTACAAGTGGCCCAGCCGAGCAATTACGATTTCGAAGAATTCCATCAGGATATCGACACAGAACGTAACGACCCACTTGACCCACTTCTTGAAGCCGACGCACTTGAAACTAACATAAGCAATTCTCAGAATGTTTATTCAGAGTACTTAGCAGAACACGACACTGACCCAGATTCTGTAAATTTTTAAATACAGCCTTGGATAAAATTGAAACGTTTCTTGTAACAACAATCAAATCTAATTTACCGTATATTTTAATACCAGGAACACAAGATAAAATATTAATTGATACCGGCAGTAGTAAAACGCTAATATCACCTTTATTTGTAGAAAAACATTTTCCAAATTTAATATATAATTATAATTTTCAAATAACCACACCCCATGGTACTACGACACATAATCAAGTAGCCGATATTCCAATAAACTCATTATTTTTAGAACCCGGAAGTCATATGTGCTATATGTTTAATTTTAGCCCCGATTATGTTGGATTAATAGGATCTGATTTATTAGCAAATATAAATGCAAACATTGATTTTAAATGGATGCATATTCAAACCGAGCAAAATATTATCCCATTTTACTACAATCAATCCAAACTTAAACAAGAAGTTCAAAAAAGAAACGAATGTAATTTTTCTAAAATAAATCAACACTCGCAGCCTCTTAAACGAATATATCTACCCCCTAGATCAGAAAAACAAATTATTTTACCAACTGTAAATAGTAATGGTACATATTTGTGTGACAAAATAATATTTGACAAAGACTGTAGAACACCTAGAGCTATAGTTAAAGTCCATAATAATTATTTTTATACAACTGCAATTAATACATCCAATCAGACAAAAGAATTTTATATTTACAACCCATTGTTATTAGATGACTATAAATACTCAAATTTAATAGAAATAAATAACATCAATACTCAGAATCAAAATTTTAATTTAAAATCTCGAAATCAACTTCAAAATGAAAACTTAAAAAACATTAATACAACGCATTTAAATGCTGAAGAAGCTCATGCATTAACGACTCTATGTTACGAATTCAAAGATATTTTTCATCACCTAGAACTACCATTGACTTACACAAACTTGACAAGACATTTTATACGTACAAAAAATGACATTCCAATCTTTACAAAAAATTATCGCTACCCTCATGTTCATCGCGAAGAAGTAAAAAATCAGATAAAAAAAATGCTTGCTGACGGAATTATTGAACATTCAGAGTCACCGTATAACGCACCTATATGGATCGTTCCAAAAAAATTGGATAGTTCAGGCAAACAAAAATGGAGGATAGTTATTGACTATAGGAAATTGAACGAAAATACCATAGAAGACAAATACCCGTTACCTTTCATAGAACAAGTACTTGACAATTTAGGTAAATCTGAATATTTTACTACCCTTGATTTAGCCTCAGGTTTTCATCAAATTAAAGTAAACAAAGCTGATAGAGAAAAGACAGCCTTTTCTACTGAGGAGGGCCATTTTCAGTTTATACGAATGCCCTTTGGGATGAAAAACAGTCCCAGCAGCTTTCAACGACTTATAAATCAGGCATTGATTGGCCTAACACCCACACAATGCATGGTTTACCTAGATGACATAATTATTTATTCAGTATCCCTACAAGAACACATGATTAAACTACGACATGTTTTTGAAAAATGTCGCACTGCTAACTTAAAAATACAATTAGACAAATCCGAATTCTTAAAAAAATCCATTGCCTATTTAGGACATATCCTTACCAAAGATGGTGTAAAACCAAACCCAGATAAAATCAGTGCTATTATGAAATTTCCCTTACCAAAAACTAGCACTGATATAAAATCGTTTCTAGGACTTTTAGGCTATTATCGAAAATTTATAAAAGATTATGCTAAAATAACAAAATTCCTGACTTTATGTTTAAAGAAAGATTCAAAAATTATACACGATCAAAATTTCATTGAACAATTTGAGAAACTAAAAATCTTGCTAACTAATGATCCAATATTAGCTTATCCTGACTTTACAAAACCATTTGAGCTAACTACAGATGCTAGCAAATTTGCTATTGGAGCAGTATTATCACAAAATAACAGACCTATCAGCTATGCATCAAGAACCCTTAACCAAGCCGAAATTAACTACCCCACAATAGAACGAGAATTATTAGCCATTGTTTGGGCCTGCAAACATTTCCGCCCCTATTTATATGGCGTACATTTTACAATATTTACAGACCATAGACCTTTAATATGGCTTCGCAACATCAAAGAGCCAAATTCTAAATTAACCCGTTGGAGTATAAAATTAGAAGAATTTAATTTTACCATTAAATACCTACCAGGAAAAACTAATAAGGTAGCTGATGCCTTAAGCCGAATTACTATTCATCCCCTATCAATTGAACAATTAGACACACCAGAACCCAATTTTGATGATAATGCAAGTATAATGGCACAAAGACCATATACACCTGACTTGACTGACTTTACTATACCTACTTTTGTACCACCTACACAAGAAATTGAACCAATAGATAATCAAAATATTGACAGTGATGTAAATACTGTACATTCACAACATTCATCATCCCCAGTAATAGACATATCTGAACTACCCCTGCAATATCATAAGAATCAGTTAGAATTTATTAACGCTGTAATTCCAAAACCATTTAGAATCACTAGATTCGATGGCTACACACATATAAGTATTTTTGTGAATAACAATAACTTCCACGAAAAGTTTGTACAATTACTATTAGAATATTGTACACCAAACTCCCATTATTACTGTATATTTCAAGACGAAAATATTTTTGATACATTTTCCAAATTTATTTCTGAAAACAGTAATGAAAATTCTCCTCACTTCCATCGATGCACTAAGCAAGTAACTTATGTTACTAATCCTGATCACCGTGAACAACACATTTCGGACTATCATTTAGGTAAAACTAATCACAGAGGAATTAAAGAAACTAGCGAACACCTTAAACGTACTTATTATTGGAAAGGAATTGACAATTATATTAAGCGATACATCAATAATTGTGACACATGTAAACGAGAAAAATATCATAGACACCCAAATACATTGCCTTTTAGTTTAACGCCTACTTATGAGAAACCTTTCTCTTGTATCAGCATAGATATTTTCCAAATCAATCAAACCAAATATTTAACCGTAATTGACAATTTCAGTAAATTCACACAAGCATATTTATTAGAATCCCAAAACAAAATAGACATAACAAAAGCATTGTTAAAATTCTTCTCACATTATGCCGTACCTCAGAAAATCATCGCTGATAACGAATTCGATAACGCTATAATAAAAGAATTTTTAAAATTACATAAAATACAATTACATCTAACTACACCTTTGCACAGTGTCGGACTGGCCCACCGGGCAACCGGGCAAATGCCCGGTAGGCCAATCCAGTTTGAAGGCCAAAATGTCCACATAATTTTATTTTTCAAATAGTAAAAACAAAAACAAAAATGCACAAATGTTTTTACAAAATTCAAAAAAATTCTAAACTTTGTGTCAAAGTATTTTCCCAGTTTTATTTGTGCATGTATGCATCATGCATCTATTATTTCTTAGTAGTCGTGGAATGAACATGATTGTGTGTGTGAAGTTCCCGCAGCGTCAGTCAAAAAATTCCTTGATTCAATTACAGAAAACGCCTATTTAAATGAAAATGACAGAACAATTGAGACTGAATTTCCAGTATTGAGATATAGAATAATAAAATGCAAAGAGAAACTGTCGGGGATCCTACGAAAGAAAGAGTTTTGAAAAAATTTGAAATGGAAACTTATAAAGTGATTGTTAATCAATTAATGCAAAGCATGGAAGACCGATTCACTGAAAATTAGGAGATTAGCGAACTTTCAGTTTCTTTGATCCTAATAGTACTTTTCAACGTACTGCTCAACTAAAAGGAGAAAATATTCCTGATTTCGCTTTTGTCGTAATTTCAAAGCTAAAAAAACATCCCACAAGACATCATTAAATAAGAATAGATTAATTTTTAATTTTTTTTTCACTTTACAAAAAGAACAATCCCAGCCTATGGTGACTGTGACTCAACCAATCACGACCCCCTGATCACGACACTAATAGTGATGACAACGAAAATAACACCGAAGAAGATCCAAATTTTCATTTAAATATTTGCATTGGTGAGGGGACAGAGGGTGATTGTGCGGGTTGTATGAATTGTTGCTTTAAAATTTTACACAAATATAATTTGCAGGTTTTTACATATAGCAATTTGTACTTAGCCTACAAATACTTATTGACATTATCATGCACCCAAGTAACCTGTGAAGGCGTATTTTCTAAAGTGAAAATAATCAAAAATAGGATAAGAGCTTCTTTATCCCAAGAAAGGTTAGAATGTGCAGTGTGATCTACTACAAAGCTTGAATTTCGACGAAATCATTGACAATTTGCCAAATAGATCAGTCTCTTGAAAATCAAAATTATTGATGTGATTCATATTGTTAAGTATAATTATTATAATGGAATAGAGTGTAAAAATTCCTATAAGGTCAAAGCTTGTGATCATTATTATTTATATTTTTTCTTTATAATTGTTCCAAACTCAAAGTTTATAAACCATAATAGATAATAGTAATTTATTATACAAGACGATAAAGTTAAATTTTATCCACGGGTGAATCGTTTAACGTCGAGACGAAGTCGAGACGTTAATGATTCAAGAGTGGATAGAAATAACTTTATCGTCGTGTATAATACAATATTTTTTTCTATAGCAAGAACTTTAATAATTTCAAAAGAAAATAATGACAGTCAACCACATTTCAAAATGTCAGTAGCTAGATTGGGTTGCTACGATAATACGAAGCTGTCATATTTAATTTAAACAAAAGTTAGAAAATTAAATTACTTTTTTCTATAGCACATGTTAAAGTGTGTTTTATCAAGTCAAAACAAAAGGTCAAGTTTTAGTTTAACAGCAAGGGTAGATAAAGTAGCACTTTAACATCAAGGATAGATAAAGTAATTTAATTTTCTGACTTTTGTTTAAATTAAATATGACAGCTTCGTATTATCGTAGCAACCCAATCTAGCTACTGACATTTTGAAATGTGATTAACTGTCCTTAATTTCTTTTGAAATTGTTAAAAGTTCTTGATATAGAAAAAAATATTGTATTATACACAACGATAAAGTTATTTCTATCCACTCTTGAATCATTAACGTCTCGACTTCGTCTCGACGTTAAACGATTCACTCGTGGATAAAATTTAACTTTATCGTCTTGCTTAATAAATTACTATTATCTATCCTTGATGTTAAAGTGCTACTTTATCTACCCTTGCTGATAAAGTAAAACTTGACCTTTTGTTTTGAGTTGATAAAAGCACACAAACATGTGCTAAAAAAAAATGAAAATTTTTTGTTATTTGTTTGCATGTCAGTTTATAAGAATAGAATAATTACCTACCTCCTACCTATTTTATTTTTTTGTTACCAGTAGAATAGGGACACTATGTTTTTGATAGCTGTCAATCAAATTTTGATTCGCGGTTTTATTCGCGGTTTTATTCGCGGATTTCGCGGTTTTAATTTTAATTCGCGGATTGACGGTTTAATTCGCGGATTTCGCGGTTTTATTCGCGGATTGACCTAATTAATTTCGCGGATTGACCTAATTAATTTCGCGTTTTGATCTAATTAATTTCGCGGTTTGATCTAATTAATTTACATATGTGCTACTGATTAAATTACGCATTAGATTTTTTAATTTGCTTCTGGAATTACGCGTCGGACTTCGGCGGCCATCTTGGATTTCTGGCGGGAATATTTGAAATTTGAATTTTTTCCGATTTTTTTCTAAGTTCCATTATTTGAATTTTAAACTTCCCGGGCGTCGGCCATCTTGGTGCGCGCGCACTTCTCACGGCTGTCGTTTTTAATTTTGAATTTTCGCGGAAATATTTGAAATTGAAACTGGTGGATCTATCTCGCTCTTCGAAGCTGCTGTCTCTCTCTTGCATTCACTCGCGGAAATATTTAAATTTAAAAAAAGCTATTTGCGTCGGACCCGAGTGGGAATCGAACCCTCTACGTTTGCATACACATTGGGCTCACATCGATCGATGCCTCTAGACCACGGAGCGGTACGGGATTTAAAGGGTTTGAACGAAACGCCATTTCGCAGCTCTACAGTCACGCCGCTCGAATTTTAAACAACTTATTTTTTCGAAAATTTAAATTTTAAGAACTGAAATGTGTAGCTTGATGTGATTAAAGGTATATGCAATTTTTAAAAAATTGATTTCGCCCGTGATTTCGTCATAATTAATTATTTTATTTTTATCGTTAGGCCCGGTATTACAAAACAGCCAGTGAAAGTTTGCACTTCGGATTCTGCGAATATAGTCCTGAAATAGTTTAAAAATATACTCAAAAATGAATTACTTATTTTATATAGCGAGATCATAATTACGCGGCGGTTATTTTCAATTTTCAACATAAAATGTGTAATTATTCGCAATGGTTTTTGCAGCACAGACAATGGAATTTGCTATGATATCACCGACTCTGTAGAACTTTCTATTTCGTCATCCTCAAATGGCTTAACCGGTCGCATATTTGAGTTCGCTAGATGGCACAACGCGGACCTGGAATGCCGGGCTCTGATTGGTCGCCAACTTCGTGTCCTTCTTGAATGACGTTTGAATTTGAACCGATGATTCTTATTAGTTTTAATTTTATTGTAATCTTTTTTTTACTTACGTAAGTGCACTTGTTGCATATTAGCACCAATAAATATCTATCTATCTATAGATAAACAGACAAGATTTACCCTGTTTTGGTGTTAAGAAATCATCCGATTCAGAAACTACTTAAGCTGAATTGTATGAAACAATAAATAAGTAGTTATACTTATTTATTATTTTGAATTTCGTTGTCTTTTAATACGTGTTGGAGTCGCTGCTTATATTATTTTCTTGCAAAGCTACTGCAGTTTGTGTTGATGTACTTTAAAAGATCTATGAAAATTTATTTTTGTTATAACCTAAATTTTGTTTTCAATTGTATTATGTTCATATTATTTTTGGAATGTTTTAGCGCTAATATATGAGTGACTTAACAAATATTTGTCCGTTATTTTAATTTAAAAAAAAGCTTCTTGCGATGTCCCATGGCTGGAGTCGAACCAGCGATCACAGCAAAAAATTTCCATTAAACGATGCTAGTTACAGTTTAAAAAGGACAGACCAGATCTAAAAGAACACGAGTTGATGTCGAGACTAGAGAGAGAGAGAGAGAGAGATCCGGCAACAATGTACCTATTCAGAAAATATAACCTTAAACTGAAAACAACCTAACCTAGCAGAAAAAGTGTCAGTTTGCATTAGGGGAGTTTAGTTGCCGCAGAGGTACTGCCAACAAAATTACTAGATGGTCATACAGCATCTCACATAAATTTTCACAAAAATCGACATCATGTCATATAAATTATACAAAAACTGTCATCATGTCACTTGAAATTATATAAAAACGACATTTTTACTAAACACACGACGAAAATTGAACAAAAATCACACAATTACAAGCCATCTCACATAAATTTTCACAAAAATCGACATCATGTCATATAAATTATACAAAAACTGTCATCATGTCACTTGAAATTATACAAAAAACGACATTTTTACTAAACACACCACGAAAATTGAACAAAAATCACGCAATTACACGCCATCTCACATAAATTTTTACAAAAATCGACATCATGTTACATAAACTATGCATAATTTTGCAAATGTTTTACACTTTTTATAAAATGCATCGCTCAAAATTAAAAGAAATAGCAATTTCATTGAAAAAATCTACTACCACAATCATTTCGATAAACAAAATTCAAAAAATCTTATACTTTTGACGGGAATATATGTATGTTGACCACAAATTAACATAATTTTTAAATAAAAACGCGCAATTCGTTGAAAAAAATATTCTGACACCACCAAAACACGCAATTTCATTGAAAAATATATATATGTTGTCCACAAATTAACATAAATTTGAATAAAAACACGTAATTTTGTTGAAAAAATGTTCTGGCTGTAAATAATTTTGCAAATGTTTTACACTTTTTATAAAATGCACCGCTCAAAATTAAAAGAAATAGCAATTTCATTGAAAAAATCTACTAACACAATCATTTCGATAAACAAAATTCAAAAAATCTTATACTTTTGACGGAAATATATGTATGTTGACCACAAATTAACATAATTTTTAAATAAAAACGCGCAATTCGTTGAAAAAAATATTCTGACACCACCAAAACACGCAATTTCATTGAAAAATATATATATGTTGTCCACAAATTAACATAAATTTGAATAAAAAAACGTAATTTTGTTGAAAAAATGTTCTGGCCCCGTCATTTCACTTAAAATTTTACAAAACTGCCATCATAACACTTGAAATTATACAAAATATATGTATGTTTATCACAAATTAACATAAACCTGAATAAAACACACAATTTCGTTGAAAAATTTGCAAATGTTTTACACTTTTTATAAAATGTGTCGCTCAAAATTAAAAGAAATCACAATTTTTAAATTATATCACGCCATTATGAAATCGTAGATTGATTTTTTTGAAATTTTACACTTTGTAACTGTAAAATAACTTCAAATACTAATATTTTAGCTTTAGATTTTGTAATTATTGCAGATTCGTGAAAAACAAAAGCAGAGTAGAAATAAAAAACACAAACACTTTGTAATAAACAAATATATTGTTCTTATTTCGTATAATACTTAATAATATAAATATAAATGTACAGCAGAATGTCTTATTTCTAAAAATTCGCTAGCAATTTACAAAACTGTAGTTTGAGGTGCACGACATTTCAAATTAAAAAGACTGCAAGTAATAAAATCAGAATTTCATTGTGTAATTTTAAAGTTTAAGATGCACCCAATCTAGAATTCCCTTCGTTTTTGGTGATGATGACATCTGCCTTAGAGGCGTTTTTCTAACGGCCCTTTTTTGGAGGCGTTTCCTTATCGATGTTCTTCTGACTGAACCTTTTTGATGTGGACTTGGATGAGTAGCTGGTGTTTTTAATTTATATTCTAAATCAGACTCGCAGTTATCAGTTTCCATTCCGGTTTTTCCTATAGTACCAGTCGGGGTTGGCTTCTTTTGCTGTTTAGGTTTAGCTAGCAGCACATTAGGAACGTTAAGATCTTTGATGTAATCAGCAAACTGTAGGCGTCCGGGTGGATTAATAGTTTTTCGAGGCCGCAGAATGTCGTGAATTAAATCGACTATGTTAGACGCCGGTAAAATTTCACCCTTTATAGTAACGGTGCCCTTGTGATCCCAGTTCACATCGCTTGAGGTACTCAAAATGCGTAGGAAAACTTCAGCTTTTTTCTTAAAAGTTTTGGGAAGTGTAGATAAAATAACGGCATTTGATAGGCTGTCACTGGTTGTTTCAATAGGTATTTTGATTGGCTGCCGCGCCTGGTTTGTGAAATGAAGGAATCGTTGTAAAACCTGATTGTACTGGATCCATTTATCGTGATCAGTTAATTTGGACTTTAAAACTTTTTGCATTTCGTCATCAAGCTGTGATAATATATTTTTCTCCGCATCATCGCCAGACTTAAGACGTTGGACAAATTCCGGCGATACAATCAACATCTTCCGCTCTTTGTCCATTTTAGTCGAAAAGGAGCTCAGTCGTTTGTTCTGGTAGAGCCGTCGTGAATAAACTAGCTTAAAATCAAGACTTTCATAATAAATATATAAAAAAAAATATGACAGGTACGGGAATCGAACCCGTATTCTCTCTCGAGATCAGAACTTGAATCTGACGCCTTAACCATTCGGCCAACCTGCCTCCCTATATAAACGAGCACTCTCTGCATAATTAAGAAAACATATAGTTTAAAAAGCCTTCTGCATGCAATTTCAAACAATATTTCATATAAATTAAGCCATGTACAAATTTCTAAATCGGTTTTGATATATATTTTATCGAAAGATTGGACCCTCAGCTGCCGTTTTACTATTTGTCGTGATGCGTCATCGTTGAATTTACAAGTGCCATCCTGTCTGCTGTGTGACGTAGGTAATGTCTCCATACCTTTTTATTTTAAAATTCTATAAAATCAGAGGTCCAAACTGCTGCCGCATCAGGTAACAGAGTACAATGGTTTAAAACGTGTTAGTGCGGCATCAGTCGGGCCTCTGTTTTTATAGAATTTTAAAATAAAAAGGGGTGGATACATTACCTACGTCACATCGCAGACAGGCTGGCTCTTGTAAAATTCATCGATGACGCATCACGACAAATAGTAATAAAACGGTAGCTGAGGGTCCAATCTTTCGATAAAATATATATCAAAACCGATTTAGAAATTTGTACATGGCTTAATTTATATGAAATATTGTTTGAAATTGCATGCAGAAGGCTTTTTAAACTATATGTTTTCTTAATTATGCAGAGAGTGCTCGTTTATATAGGGAGGCAGGTTGGCCGAATGGTTAAGGCGTCAGATTTAAGCTCTGATCTCGAGAGAGAATACGGGTTCGATTCCCGTACCTGTCATATTTTTTTATATATTTATTATGAAAGTCTTGATTTTAAGCTAGTTTATTCACGACGGCTCTACCAGAACAAACGACTGAGCTCCTTTTCGACTAAAATGGACAAAGAGCGGAAGATGTTGATTGTATCGCCGGAATTTGTCCAGCGTCTTAAGTCTGGCGATGATGCGGAGAAAAATATATTATCACAGCTTGATGACGAAATGCAAAAAGTTTTAAAGTCCAAATTAACTGATTACGATAAATGGATCCAGTACAATCAGGTTTTACAACGATTCCTTCATTTCACAAACCAGGCGCGGCAGCCAATCAAAATACCTATTGAAACAACCAGTGACAGCCTATCAAATGCCGTTATTTTATCTACACTTCCCAAAACTTTTAAGAAAAAAGCTGAAGTTTTCCTACGCATTTTGAGTACCTCAAGCGATGTGAGCTGGGATCACAAGGGCACCGTTACTATAAAGGGTGAAATTTTACCGGCGTCTAACATAGTCGATTTAATTCATGACACTCTGCGGCCTCGAAAAACTATTAATCCACCCGGACGCCTACAGTTTGCTGAGTACATCAAAGACCTTAACGTTGCTAATGTGCTGCTAGCTAAACCTAAACAGCAAAAGAAGCCAACCCCGACTGATACTACAGGAAAAACCGAAATGGAAACTGATAACTGCGAGTCCGATTTAGAATATAAATTAAAAACACCAGCTACTCATCCAAGTCCACATCAAAAAGGTTCAGTCAGAAGAACGCCGATAAGGAAACGCCTCCAAAAAAGGGCCGTTAGAAAAACGCCTCTAAGGCAGATGTCATCAACACCAAAAACGAAGGGAATTCTAGATTGGGTGCATCTTAAACTTTAAAATTACACAATGAAATTCTGATTTTATTACTTGCAGTCTTTTTAATTTGAAATGTCGTGCACCTCAAACTACAGTTTTGTAAATTGCTAGCGAATTTTTTAGAAATAAGACATTCTGCTGTACATTTATATTTATATTATTAAGTATTATACGAAATAAGAACAATATATTTGTTTATTACAAAGTGTTTGTGTTTTTTATTTCTACTCTGCTTTGTTTTTTTCTCGAATCTGCAATAATTACAAAGTCTAAAGCTAAAATATTAGTATTTGCAGTTATTTTACAGTTACAAAGTGTAAAATTTCAAAAAATCAATCTACGATTTCATAATAGCGTGATATAATTTAGAAAATTGTGATTTCTTTTAATTTTGTGCGATACATTTTATAAAAAAGTGTAAAACATTTGCAAATTTTTCAACGAAATTGTGTGTTTTATTCAGGTTTATGTTAATTTGTGATCAACATACATATATTTTGTATAATTTCAAGTGTTATGATGGCAGTTTTGTAAAATTTTAAGTGAAATGAAGGGGCCAGAACATTTTTCCAACAAAATTACGTGTTTTTATTCAACTTTATGTTAATTTGCGGACAACATATATATATTTTTCAATGAAATTGCGTGTTTTGGTGGTGTCAGAATATTTTTTTCAACGAATTGCGCGTTTTTATTTAAAAATTATGTTAATTTGTGGTCAACATACATATATTTCCGTCAAAAGTATAAGATTTTTTGAATTTTGTTTATCGAAATGATTGTGGTAGTAGATTTTTTCAACGAAATTGCTATTTCTTTTAATTTTGAGCGATGCATTTTATAAAAAGTGTAAAACATTTGCAAAATTATGCATAGTTTATGTAACATGATGTCGATTTTTGTGAAAATTTATGTGAGATGGCTTGTAATTGCGTGATTTTTGTTCAATTTTCATCGTGTGTTGAATAAAATATCGTTTTTTGTATAATTTCAAGTGACGTGATGACAGTTTTTGTATAATTTATGTGACATGATGTCGATATTTGCGAAAATTTATGTGAGATGCTGTATGATTGTGTGATTTTATTCAAATTTTTGTTACTTTGGGGTCAACACATACGTCTTTTCGTAATTTTTGCGTGTTTCTATTCAAATTTATTTTCATTTGTCGTCAGCACAGACGTATTTTCGTAAAATTTTACTATTTTTCAATGAAAGTTGTGAAAAAAATATTGTTTTTGTCGTTTTTACAGAATTTAATGTGACAAGATGCCGATTTTTATAAATTTTCATGGGAGATGCTGTCGATTTTCTAAAATTTATGTGAGACGGCGTATTTTTTTATCGCTTATTGGATAAAAATGTCGTTTTTTGTATAATTTCAAGTGACATGATGTCAGTTTTTGTAAAATTTTAAGTGAAACAGAACATTTTTCCAACGAAATTGTGTTTTTTTATTCAAATTATGTTACTTTGTGGTTAATTGCGTTTTTATTTTCGCCCGTTTGCATTTATATTGGAATTTTTTAAACTAAAATGCAGTTTTTATCGATATAATGACACAATTTCAGACGTTTACTTATAAAATAGGGTTCCGTAGTGAGAAGAAACAGTTTATGCCGAAAAGAAGTCGCTGTTTTCGTTAAAATGTTCCAAATACCAATTTACATTAAGTTGTTATATACAAATTGACAGTGAAAAATCTGTACATTTACAATAGCATAGTTTGGTTCTTCCACTTTGTCAAAAGACCCATCTTGTAAACGTACAATAACTAAAAGTTTTACGGCTTTACAATGCGTTGCATTTATTTACTCAACACTTTTCGCGATTTTTTATAGTAATATATTTATGCGGATTTCGCGATTTAAATGAAAAGGGTTAAGGGTTTCTAAAGTAATCATAAAGAACGTCTCGTAAGTTCCGCAGCGATATTATAAAAGAGCAGATTATAAAAATAAAGTAATTATTTCTATTAGTACTAGGCATGTTTAGTTGACAAATGTCATAATTAAAATTAGGCAAGCCTTCTCCAATATTTGCTGCTATGTTTATCTCTTTCTTACTCAAGCAATACGTATATCTTCTTTATGTTAGCCGAGCAATATTTTAAAACTGTTGTGTTCAAAGTTTAAAATTTGATATTATTTGACAACCGCGAATTTAATTAGATCAATTAATTGATTGCTCCATAACGTCTTTTTGTAAGCACGCATAGCAACATAAATTTAAATATGTTACAGCATTTCGCCGGAATATATTCGATTGACCAAGAACTCGAGAGGAAATTTCCATCTATATAGCAGGCAGAGAACGATGGAAATATCGTTAATCCACGCATACACGTCACTCATATTATAAAAATAAAAGCACTAATTACAGCAAAAGCTGTTGCAAATCTAATTTTTTTTAAATTGTACCAACCTTTAAACACAATAAGCTAAACATTCCCTATTCTTATAATCTAAATTTTTGAAAAATAGGTTGTGTGGTACAACGTTTATTTAAAATAAAATAGATTTTCTATACCGTCTGCAAATAAAACAATGGTTGATTGTAAAACACATTTATTAAATAGAGACCGCTTGATCCTGAGCGTTATAACCCATTTGAGTGATTCAGTTCATTTATTTAATTTCTATTATAAAAAGTCTAAACTCCAGCAGATACAATCCCCGGTAACAATGCATTTTGTCGGTTAAAATTTACAGCCCGCTATGCAATGACGTCAAAACTTTGAAAGAGAAAGCTAGCATAGTCAGAATGCGTGTATTTATATAAGGGACTAAAATAATTATTTCGCCTTTTAAAAATATTACTATGGTTCTAAATTATGCACAATGCAGTTCATCTGTTATTAATTATAATTTTCAGGAAATAAATAATTTTATAATATGACAGCATAGCGGTACTCAAGCGGGATGGCACACCGCTCAAACCCTTTAAATCCCGTAGCGCTCCGTGGTCTAGCGGCATCCATCAATGTGAGCCCAATGTGTATGCAAACGTAGAGCGTTCAAATCCTCGGTCGGCCTGAGATTTTTTTAAATATAAATAGTCCTTCTGTGAATGCAAGAGAGAGACAGCAGCTTCGAAGAGCGAGATGGCTCTATCAGTTTGAATTTCAAATATTTCCACGAAAATTCAAAATTAAAAACAACCGCCGTGAGAAGTGCGCGCGCACCAAGATGGCCGACACACCGCGAAATTCAAATTCAAATAATGGAACTTAGAAAAAAAATCGGAAAAAAATTCAAATTTCAAATATTCCCGCCAGAAATCCAAGATGGCCGCCGAAGTCCGACGCGTAATTCCAGAAGCAAATTAAAAAATCTAATGCGTAATTTAATCAGTAGCACATATGTAAATTACATATCAAACTTCATATGTGATTAATTAGATCAAACCGCGAAATTAATTAGATCAAACCGCGAAATTAATTAGATCAAACCGCGAATAAAACCGCGAAATCCGCGAATTAAACCGCGAATTAAGGGGGCGTGGCTTAATCGAATAAAAAGTGGAGGGGGTTTCTCGCCTCCTTCTACTAACGCAATCGAGAAGAGTTCTAAAAGTTGCTCAAAATTCCTTCCTTAAACTTCCATACACAGTTGACA